>JAGGAU010008268.1:80392-100370 GCA_017657275.1 Termitomyces sp. T108
CATTACTAGTAGTACATGAATAAGGTGTCACAATAATTAGTATATAGAGCGTTCACGAGATTCAAAGAAATAAACAGTGATACCATACCGAGGATACAGATGGGAAGAAGGGTTAGTCTAAGGACGTCCGATCCCGAGCAGCTCGTGGGAGGTACGTATATATCGTATGTATAGCCGTGCGCACACCGTCCTCCTGTCGGCAACCATAAAAACGAAGGACAATCAGAAGCAAAGATAACGCACATTACGGATTCTTTCGCCAACAGCCGCCGCCTTCTCCTTCATCATGCTGAAACACTTATCAGCCACATAAATAGAGCAAGGCTCCGTGGACACTCACGGACTAGTGGTGGCTTTTGTCAGAGCATGAACCAAATCCGACACCCTCAAGCTGGATACCCTAAGTCCAGCCTGGAAATGGAAAACAATGAGTACGATGGTTTGTCATATACAATCCAACATGTACAGACCCCGAGCCTGTTCACGCGTGCCGCCCAGAAAAACTGATCACCGAACCACGGTTTGATCAACGTCGGTATCCCCGCACGGAGACTTGCGCCGGTGGTTCCAGCACCACCATGATGCAGCGCCGCATCAACCTGGGGGAAGAGCCAGTCATGTGGTACCTTGTCAATCATGTAACACTCGGGCGGTATCTCAGTTTTATCCTCATCCGTAATCTTGCTCATCCTCGTGGCCCAGCCTTTGCATATAATCGCACGAACGTCACCTATACTCTTGATCAGTGATGGACCTGGCTCAGGATTATAAGGGACAAACTTTGAACGACAGCTTTCACTAGGCGCTCTGTGACACGGGAAGGGTTGGGGACCGTGATAGATCCGAAACCTATGTAGACGAGTGGCTTGCCGTCTGTCCGCGCCTTGGCCATGAAATTGAGTAGAGTTTGTGGTGGTGACCATTCCAAATCAGGATTATCCAGGAACCAACTGTAAAAGAACCAAATAAGAGTTAAAAAAATGGCACCGACGCGGGGTACGGAGTAAGATAGCTGACTATCCCGAGATTATGGTGGTGTCTCCCCAATCCAAGGGTTTAGGTACAACAGCCTATTATTCGATAACCATGATCAGACGCAACATGAGACAACTCTCTGACATACCTGTGAGAAATTGTAGATGGTGATAATTTTGGACTGTGCAAGATGGCCCATGTCCGTATTTGGGATATTCAAAACTTGTCGTCGCCATCTATTAATCTGTCGAGATGTAGCTGTCCACAAAACGTTACTGGACGATGATGGATGAGATGATTCAGCCGTAACAGTTGATAGATACCTGAATAACACATAACTATGTTTCACCGTTGAGTCGAGTAGGTTGTCATTCAATGGTTGGAGACTCACGAAGCACTGTTAAACGCCGGAGATTCCACTGGAGGACTCAGGAATGCATGAGGGAATTCCGTTGTCCTAGTCATGAATTTGAGCATGGACCAATTACATTATAACACCAACCAACTAACTTGGTCCATGGCATGGTAAATGTTCTAAAATAAGGAATACCTGTAGGTTGTTAATTATGGAAGGGCTCATTTTATCACCCAGGCTCACCAAGAGCTTCGGCAATGTGTACACCCGCCATTGCAGATGGACTTTCCAGCAGAACATCTGCATCACGACATGCAATCCATGAATCAACGAGGACTAATAGGGCCGTCAGGAAGAGATATACTCGCTGATCATCAAAATGCTTACGTTGATCAAGCCAAGGTCGGAACTAGACCACAAGATTCAGAGATTCATGCCTTGATAGGAATTGAAGTCGAGGACCCACCTTAGTCAGGCTTTCTCTGAAGAAATCAGGCGAGAACATCTGAACGGCGGTCTCAATCCCGTCGGGTATAGTTGTAAGACTAGACATACCTTGTTCTCAACGCTGAGCTTCATCAACGCGCCTGGATCTCCACCAGCCGTTCTATGGCCAATACCAAAGCTCAAAATCCACTCCCTGTACTCCTCATGAGTGACAATTGTAACTCTATGGCCCTCCTTGATCAGCCCGAGTCCAAGAGCGATATACGGTTGTACATCCCCTCGCGATCCTATGGTCAAACACACAAAATGCATCAGTGGCATTATTGGAAGCATTTCCCTAGGCAAGTTGATCGCCTTGGGTAACCTCAGATGAACGTAAGTCGGCAAACCAGCAGCTTTAACAGCCTTGACAGTTCGAGAAAGCGGGGCCAGAACGCTGGTAGCGCTAAAACTCGGTGATTTAGGTTTTTCGGAAGTTTTCAAAGGAGACTCGATCGTTGTTTCTGCAGACATGGATACAGCCGAACCAGTCGCAGAGTTCATAGTGACTGTGCGCGAAAGGGTGGACGTGGTTGAAGATATGTGAGGAAAGCGAACTCTGTCCAAGGCAGCGATGACCTTTTCTTGGGCATCGTCGCGCAAATCAGAGTTTTTGAAAACAAGTTTAAGGGGTGATTTGTTTTTGACTGTGATCGTTAAACCGTGGAGTAGGCAGAATGATACGTTGAATGGTTTGATCGCCTGTATCTTAAGGAGGGGTATACGGTACTTGATGTCGTTTATGGATGATTTGCTCCAGAAACAAAGAAAGTGGTCGGTGAGAACGAAATACCCTGTTGAGGAAATGTTGCGATATATCCTAGCTCTGATGACTGCATTGAATGAACCGTTACTTGTCTGGACGTATGATTAGCAGTCATCTTACCCCATATATGAGCTTCATCCGAATTCAGCGAAAGCGCCCCACGGATAGCGACCTCTTTGATCCACGGCAAATCCGTATCATGTGGCATCGATTGCGATTCATGGAAAGTCAATGGACCAAAATCAATGAAGACAGGATATTGGTCCAGAGGTCTTTTTAACAACCGATGCCGCGCAACTTCGACATGTTTCTCTAAATGATTCCACGAATGGGTCCGCTTAATCGTCCCGATGTGTATGGTTTCTTCCTCAATAACGGCGTCTTCGTCTTCGATATTCTCCAGCGATAGGGAGTGTACGAGAAGGGAGGCAATACACGGAAATTCTGGGTAGCATCCGAATCGTACCTTGGCAATCCTATTGAGAGGAAGACTGAGTCGTATTCCAGCTTCCTCTTCTGCAATTGAAGTATTGAGGGCTACTTGTCGTTGATGACGGTACAGAAATATGGCACCTTTAACGCGCTTAATCACTTAATAAAAACAAAAAATGGTAAAAAATGACTTGCCCGTGAGTTCTCTACACCAGTCGCGCGCTGATTCTTCAGTGTCGAATTCGAATGCGTCGACAAGATCCCGAGAACGAACGTCTAACTCTATGTGAAGAAATCGTGGGTGTTGAGGATTGATCGGTTGAACCTTCTTTATAAAGGCAACTGAGGAGGTTCAGAAAAGAGACTACAACTAAAATACGGGGCAATCGGCTCACAGAGGATGGTAGTTAACGGCCGGAGCCTGCCTTCGTCGCTACTGGATGTGTAGACGCATAGCATATCATACGATAGCTCTAGCCAGATACGGCGCTTTGCATGCCATCCCTTTCTATGGAGGACAGCAGGCCCAGTCTTGATGGCGCGTTGTGATAGTGGCAGATTTGGTTTGCTCTCAAGCAAAGAAGCATGAAATGCGACACGATGTGTAGTGACATGGATGACACCCTGAAAATCTTGATATTATTGTGAACAATAACGAAAGATGGATACTTACAATTATGAATACGTCGAGTATCAGACATCCATCTGTTTCCAGAAGCAATCTTTCTTCCTCACCCTCCGTTGTTAATGGTCCAAACTCGTCAATAAGAAGAGAGATGATTTCCGGTGGATCCAATTGCCAAGGCTCGTCCTCCTCCGAATCTGTTACGCGATCAATTATTGGAGTCAGATCCTGCACAGACCCGCCAAGATCGTCGTCCTCAAAGACATCCTGCTTGTTGTTGGATGAGTCAAAAGCGTGGTTGGTATAGTACCGAGCAACGCTGAATTTGTTGACGCGATCTGCCACGGCTTGTTCATAATGATTCAGATCGCAACCGACGAGGTCCGCAAAGCCATTTGAACCATCTTTGTGAGAGCGCCGACACTCAATACAACCAGACTTGGCAAGAATCTTCTCGAACTCTGCGGCCTCTCCATAAAGTTGAGAAAGAGTCGGTGGATCAGAGGTCGCAGCAAGGTCCTGGATATCATCACTGAGAGTGCTTGAGCGCGACAGGGAGAGGCCCTTGGTCCATCTACCGAATTGGACCATAGTGGGAGGGAGGACAACCTTGGTCCGAGAGAATGGTTAGTGTATTATACACGTCGAAAGCGCGGCCTCGCGTATATCCCATCCCCGGGCCCACTCAAATAAGCCAGACTGACTGAAACCGGGTGGATGATGTCACGCTTTTGACCGCCGTTTGCTTAATCAGGAAGGCCGCCGGGCCGCGTCACTCTTCCAAACACAGTAAAACAAAATGCCGATAAATCTTCTGCCACGTTATCCCCCTGTACCTTACCATAAGTATGCACCTCTCACTCCGAAAGGTTTCGAGAAGTCCGTCGGTCGCGTCTAATTTGAATCCTTAGAATTAGCCATCCTTGCCCCTCATTGGTCCGAATCACTTCCGTAGGCCTCGGAATCCTGCGATGTGACACGCTGGTCTCCGTCAACAATTCAACTGAGGAACTTTTCTCGGACCCTGTAATTGGATCGACACGAGTCACGCGTGACCTTTACGAGGCATGCGCTATCCAAAGCTATGCTTACCAGGGAGTATATGTCAATCAATAACTGACATCGACCCGAGGTATATTACACAATGTTCAATCAATATGGCTCCCTATCGTATACATCTGCACACCTGACGTTTGTGCGCGATTTTCCCAGTAGAGTCTGGTATCTCTTTTCGTCAATTTGGCGCCGCCATCTCCGGGCTATGCTTCCTACCCTATTATGCCGAACCCACATAGAATTGCTGAGAACAGATACTCTGATTGTGGATGAATGAGACAGATCATGATGAGTATGTTGGACCCACATAATAGTTCATCGCCTTCCACATTCGTCCAGAATGATGGCTATTTCCCTCTACACTAACCAAAATGCCTTTCTCGGCTGCGATTACGAATCTCTGTTACATCAGCGCCACAACATATGCATAACAATCTCCCGTTTGGTCATAAGAGATGACAGATTCCCCAGTACACGTGAACTTCGTTTGAATTGCGAAATGGAAGACTCAACAACGCCGGAAGTATCCAGGTCTTATTTCATCATGCACAACCGCAGCATCGATCGGAACAACTTGGTGATTTGCCCTAATTCCAAGGCTTATTCTGGCAATTAACTACTAAGCTGATATTTGTGTCACAGTGGGACGACCAGCAAACTACCCTTCTCTGCCTAATCAATCACCATGTGGTCGGTTTCTGATTACAACCACAGTAATAGCTATTTAATCGCTCAAGATCGCTATGGCTGCTATGGCTATTCGCCACGCAGCTGGGATTACACATATTCGCTCAAACCAACATGAACCAACTCAGAGACACAACATTATGAAACCAAACAAAATCGTTGTAATATTGGATCAACCTTACATCCTCGAGATTTTCCATTTTCCGCTTTTCCACAAGTATCTACCTAATAAGTGGCCAAGTTTGCATCTGACATTTTACCTTGCTGCCGCTTTGGCAATGTTAGCTCTGCGAGCCCGCACACCCTCACGGAGGCGTTCTAGTGTTGGCACTGTGGCTTCCCAAGAGATGCACGCGTCCGTGACAGACTGGCCGTACTTCAAACCACTGGGCCCAGATGGGGGGATGTCTTGCCGGCCCTCAACGAGGTTACTCTCCAACATGACCCCCATAATGAATGGAGCTGTGTCCTCAGACTCAAGTTGTTTTGCCTGTCGTTTCGTTCATTAAATTTTCAACCGTTAGACTTGGTAATGCTTACAATGTTGTCGGCAACTTCGACCTGTCTCTGGTGTTGTTTCTGACTGTTACCGTGGCTACAGTCAATCTTCGTTGAAAACGTGTCAATGGGCTGCATAATCAAGAGTAAGACAGGTTATACCATGATTTTCGGAGGCAGGTTCTGTTTCGCCAGTTTAACTCCAGCATCCCGGACGAATTCAGCAGCGTAGTTGGGCCCAGATGTACCTCCCCGCAGAATGATATGAACGTCCGGGTTTCCCTATCATGAAGAGTTGATTTCAGATGGAGATTACTGAAAGACGTAATATACCTCGGTTTCAACGATACTGCTCAAGCCTTCCTTGCCAACACTCAGAAAGACATGTCCGCTTTTCGCAGCGCGACAAGCGTCAATTGCAATACCCACGCTTCCATCAGTACTATTCTTGAAGCCCGCAGGCATTGAAAGCGCAGATGTAAGTTCACGATGAACCTGGGACTCGGTTGTACGGGCACCGATGGCTCCCCAAGAAACAAGATCAGCCGTGTACTGAGGGGTGATAGTATCGAGGAATTCGCATCCGGCTGGCAAACCAAGTTTAGCGATATCAAGTAGAAGCGAACGGGCTATACGAAGGCCCTTGTTGATCTGGAAGCTGCTGTTCATGTCGGGATCATTAATAAGACCCTTCCATCCGACAGTTGTCCTGGGCTTCTCGAAGTAGACGCGCATCACAATGAATAAATCATCCTTGGCCGAGTCAGCATATGCCTTAAGTAGCTTAGCATATTCCAATGCGGCAGCGACGTTGTGTACTGAACACGGCCTATCATCGGATCGAGGTCAAGGCAGTGCGTCTATGTCGGCCGAAGAAGTCATCCTTACCCAACGACGACCATAAGTCGATCATCATCACCACTCAAAACCTTTTCTGTGGCCAAACGACCTTCAAGGACGGTCTGTGCAGCAAGCAGGGTCCTTTGAAGATATGAGAGCGGTGCCGCGTCGCGAGATGTAGAACGTACAGAGGGAGATCTTCTTGCAGGATTTGCGGAGGAATAAGAGGGCGCGTCGACTTGACCCTCTTGTTCTCCAAGCGCGCGAGAGCGTCCTTGAAAGACATGGCAGTGTTGAGATTGGTTTCAAGCACTGATAAAACAAATGTGGAGAGTCAAACCTCATGATCGGCGTTATTAAGTAGACACTGACTGGGGATTTTGTATGTGTTTATGATCTTATTCGCAATAGATTTTGGCGGACAGATGTGGGAGAACACGGACTAGACAGTGACTCGAAGCTGGGAAATATTTTGGGAGACGCGATCAATCTTCGCACGTGGCTAAAAGTAAGTGATCGGCTCGGATTTAAAACCGAAGATTTCGCTTTCGTCACGACTTCGCTCGTTCCCTCCTGACACACGCACACTATGGATTTTTCAAATTTCAACGCGGCTGAGCAAGCCCATATGACGAAAGTCATTGAAAAGAAACAAGTATCTATGCGTTAGTCTCTTGTGAAGCAAAACATGACCAGAGCACTAGATGCAAGATTTCTTGAAAATGTACTCCAACTTGGTCGAAAAGTGTTTTAACACTTGTTGTAACGACTTCACAAGCAAAGCTCTCTCGTCGAAGGAGGTGCGACCTCTGAATCTTCACCGGTCTTATATTCTTAGAACTCAAACAGGAGGGATGCATTATGAATTGCACAGAGAAATTCATCAAACATTCGGAAAGGGTAGGCGCGCGCTTCGCTGAAGCAAATGCCGGTACGTCGCAACCGAATAATGCTCAAGACTCCTTTGATATGAATCATTTCGCAGAGGCAATGAGTGCCGCTCAGAACCTGTCATGACACACCTACATCTATTTTCTTGTAGTGCTACCCGAATGGTACAACTCACCTAATTCAACTCAATCTTGAATCTACTTGACCATCGATTTTCGGCCACCAAACACCACGTGCTCTCCTTGGTGCACGTATTACTGCGCACCAACTACGTGCAGCCGTCAAGTTTGAACTTTGCCTCTTATGAAGGAGTGTTTAAAATAAGGTATAAAATTGTCAACATCCCTTTAGTGGCTCAATATGGACCTTTTCTGCCAATATCTCACAAGCCGGGTGGACTCGCAACACCTCATGTTCGTGTTGGTGTCCTTTAGTATTGGTTTGCACTGCATATGAATGACAAAAACAATTGCCTTTTGCCTTTCAGATGAGCGACTTGATCAATTGTGGTGTTAGAGCGGGGTGTTCCTAATATTTTCGTGCGATTACGACTTATGGGCTTAAAATGTCCCACAAAGAGATTGACCTCCACCTTCACTATGTCTCATGTAGCACTTGTTGGAGAACAGGCTCCTTTCATCTCCCTCCAGAACTACACAGGAGAAAGTAGTCGTTGATATCAGGAGAATCCGGTATCCCAACTGTGCTATCCTTTTACCCAAGCTCGGTTATCTCGTTCGGCATGCAAAAACTGCCTTAAAACATGATTTTAGACAGTTCTTATGGTTGCACTTAGGAAGCTTGCCAGTTCCGAGATGCAACCACTAGTAAGCTCTACCCCCACATTTGGATATGTATAAGTCACGATTAGCCGTTAATATCCTTGGAGGAAAATGCCTTCGAGCCTGGAAAAGTTCAGATCATTGGGATTAGCCCGACCCCGTTGACAGGTAGAAGCGGCCTGTTGAGAAGGAGAAAATGACGGTCAGTACTCATTGCTTTGTTCTTCCTTTCACTCTAGAATAGATGTTTCAGCTGACTCTGCAAGAAAGTATCCAGTTTTTGAGTGATATAAATCGGGTACGGAATTTGCAAAGATTTGTTTGGTTTGGCCCCCGTTGCACGCGTCACAGTCATCATTAACAGATGAGCATTGTCAGGTAATCCTTCCACTCTGTGGCGCGTTTATGGAAGTTGGAATACTGGATCGACAGAGAGACGCCAGACACGACGAGATTATGGTGTACATTCGAAGTTCATAGCAAAGTGGCTAAACAGGTTGGAGAGAAGGATGGAACTGCATCACTTGACCAGTCCAATGCTGGTCCACCTCCATTCGAGGTCGGTGAGTGAACATGTTATCTTCTAACGTAATCTGAACGTTGGGAGTCTCTGTTGTGAATCGGAATTTTGCTTTGTAAAACTTATTTCTCTCTCTTGACCACAGCCCACTCATTAGCGGTGCATTATTGGGAGCCATTCATCGTACATCATCAGAGGAAACCGCTATACGATCCGGTAATATTTGGTTGTTTTTCAGTTAACGCGGAAATACGTCAGTCGTACAGGTAGCCTCAAAGATATCGGTGCACGGCTGCAATCCATGTTCTTCCTATCTTTGATTAGCAAATTAAGTATCCGCAGGTTGTACCAGAACGGGAAGTATTATTCGTGAAAAGGTCCAAAGAACATCCTGCGCATTTCGATTCATATCTTCAAGTTGGTCGTATAGCTGCTCGAAATTAAAGGATCGAAAAAAGGATCAGCTGGTATGACAAAACATTCGAAGAAGAGTCCTTCTCAAGCTGTCAGAAGTCCGAATCTGGCCTTTATACGGTGAAGAAAATTCATATTTGCAGACAAAGGCTACAATAAGTGATTGTCAAGAGGGAAGTCGGCAGGAATGCTCATAATTACGGCTGGTGAGGTAGTCTAGAGCTTGTTGAGCTGCCCGCTCGCGAGCAGCGCCTTTGCTGCTGCCGTAGCCTTCACCACACTTAACTCCTCCTACTAAGATAAAAACTGAGTCATGATCAAGAAAAAGACTTTCCATGGTGCCTACCATACACGGTGGAAGTCCAGTGAGGTTTGTGTTCAGGCCCAGTGCGAGTTTCACGCTCATACTCGACAGGTGAAAGTCCGCGTGCAGCCGCCATGTTGTTCAGCTGCATTCTGTAATCTGTAGACAGGTGATGGATGATTTTCACAAGAGAAGTTCGAGATGTGGAGTTATTAGGCTCACGCGATTGAGTGGCCGCATGATCTGTTCAGAGTCTGACATCAGAACAGGAAGTTACGAATCATTGTCTCAGCAACTTACGTGAAGAATGAGGAGTCTCGTGATCTGGTGGATGATTTCGTTAGAGAGAATGGAGAGAATGGCAAAGCAGGACTTTACGATGCGGGGGTGGAATGATATATCTAGGCGTGTAGGCTAGAGATTGACTTCTTAGTAGAGGCACAATATTTTGATATGGCATCCTTCACAGTTAAAAGAAGTTCCTTGTATGATCAAGAAATAAAGTAAATCATAGATATGCTAGTGTCAGAGCACATACTTTGGGTGAGTCGCTGTCGGAGGTCGCTAAGGGCATGGCTAGAAGCCATGTTCAAAGCCGTATCCTGATTCGGATGTGTCGCAGAGTAAAGTGAACCATTCACTGAGACTCACGGGTATATTCTTATTGACTCTAAATAGTGTATACAGAGATGCTTACCTGACACCGAAACTGTGGAGAGATACGGATATCCGGTGTAAGGCTGCCTATAATATTCAACTGGCAATCCATATTGATTAGCAAGACTTTCGAGTTCTCGTTGGGCGCTCGCTGAGAAGGCTTGAGTGTTGTCAATAGGAGAAGCTGAAAGTACGTTACACGACATGTTATATGAAAAATAACCCAGCACAAGAATTGGTACAAATGCAGCTTCTGGTTCCAACTACTCTTGTTTTATACAGAAATCATTGAAACACAGTCGCGGCATTGCATCTGGGAAGGGCACAAAGGACCGCGGCATGAAACAGCAGGGGATGTCCATTTCGGGGAAACGAGCCACATTAGGATATGACATAGTATGGTCGAGTTAAGGAGAATTATTATGTAATACAGAATCAGATACTGAGATGGGGTCTGTAATCGCTGACAGTAGTCTCGAACCTCTCGGGATGAAGGGGACCATCAAACCACAAACGGGCGATAGTCGAATGTAATTTGCCAGCATCCATGTTCCATCAGTAATGACACTTATCCATTGCAAGAACAATGACTGTGATAGAAGAATACTGTCTAACTTGATGTCCGAGTCGGAGTTTCTGCGCTATCAGCGTTGAAAGCTATCACCTTGGAACATGACATCAAGGTCAATATGTCCGAGTCGTATCATTTTTCATTGGCTGAAACGCGTGGGTGATTGTGCGACATCGATCCGAGTTTAGATCCTGGGGAATTCCAGTCTGTGTGGGGTACAAGAGACTGATTGATGGGAAGTAAATTTTCATTTGATCAGCGCCGCATAAAAGGAGAGGCTCCTCGAATGTACGAAATACAAAGGCCAAAAATAGGGACTCATGCATTAGGGTTAGGAGCTCACGGGAACATAGTATTCGGAGAAAAGTAGCAATCACCCTGGCCGGAGGACGGATCATTGAGAAGTCAAATAGGTAGGTAGGTATTATGATGACAGAATGGGAAAGAAGGACATTGAAGATCGATCGATAATCGCGTGGGGAGTGAAGATATTGTAACGCTATCTATGTGTATGCAGGGCAGTTCCTGCCGCGATACTAATACTGTAGACAGAACCTTTGAGTAATTTAAGTGTTAAAATGAACTCCGTTTGCGTGGCTATACTAATGCTGCGATGGCGCGAGCTCTAGATATGGGACATGTAACTATGTGGCGGAATTTCATTTACCATCTCAGATTTACTATCAATTAACTCGTTCAGACTCGGCGAGGTAGCGGCAGACGATAGAGGTCTGGCAGAGGAGCATACCTAATCTTCCTGGGATAGTAAATATCAACCAACTATAGCTATAGCTTGAAAATTAACAGGCCGTTAAATCTTCGCTAGTCGGCAAAACATACCTCCGTCATCGGTGTCTTTGATTATGACGACCATATCCTGCGGGCAGAAGATCTAACCGCAGGATTTCAGCCAGAAGCAAATGTTAACGGCATCATGGGAAAACATTGTTTTGGTTTCAGATGTCAGAAAGGCGAAACAATGTCCCCGACGTAGTGACATAAATGGTTACTGACAGTGCGATCCAGATATGTACAGTCTGAGATGGAAATGAAGTTTGTGGATCGAATATGGTAGCTGTTCAACTATAGCATTTCTGCTGGACCTTGCTTTCAGTATCAGGGGTTCATTCGGATAGATCCTAGCTACGCTTGCTCAATAAGTGCCAAGGAATTCGGATATACATAAGGATCATGATAGCGAAACAAATCTGCATCATGGTGAATCCCCAAACCGCGACTTCAGCTGTGGTTCTGGAAATAGATTTATGGTTTAAGAAGGTAATGATTGTGAAGAATGATGAAGAAATCAGTAAAGAACCGTGAAAGTTGGTCAAGGTGGGAACAGCTGATGCCAAATGTCAAATGACTTGGCTATCGGGGGGGGGGGGGGCTGTATTGAGAAAGAGCTAGTATTTGTACTCGGGATAAATCTTTTCGAGAAACAGTTTGCAAGCTAGATCGTCTGCATGTATCTCACCCGTGGAAGTAGCTGTATAACCCTGAAGAGGCTGTCCGTTAACTAAGCAAAACATCAGACGAACCCCAAGGCAGCATAAAGACCTAAAACATACCCATGACCGTCGAGGTATATAAGCGCTGATTGTCCGGTCCTGAATGAGTGCGTTGAAAGCTCAAGACTTTCCTTTCCTTGTTGACGATGATTGCATTCAATTCGCTTTTGAAGTCTGTTCAAGCATCATTCAACCGATCAACGCTGAACAAAAAGGAAGCCGAACGAACGAAGGCGCTCTGCCTCAGTGATCAGAAAAAATGTCAAATTTTGGAACAAATAGCGGCGTACTATAACCCAACTGGTCGAGACCGATGATAGCTTGCCGGCAGGCTTCATCCTCTGCCCTCTCACGGACTCTGCAAGAATTTGACGAAAATGGGTGATATGTGGATTCAATCTGGACTGTTATACATGTGAATCGGAAAGTATCGCTGGGACGTGGAAGAAATATACCCGTGACCCTGGCAATGAATGGAGGATAGGGATCTAAAATTTCTAGTCTAGGGGCAGGCAATTTATAACGCTTGATAACACTGTCAAGAATAATGCGGTGGTCTAGCGAAGGGAGTTGAGTGTCACCATGATAGAAGAAGTGAAGCTCACAAGAGGGAACCGTCATTCGGCTAAGTAGGAGGAGGAGGGAGGACTGGACAAAAAAGACGCCGACGTTTGCATTTTATATGAGAGGACCGAGGTCTACCACACCATCAGACCACCCTTTTAGATTTTCCAAAATCTTCAAAAGGGAAGATCAACTTTGATATTGGACTAAAATCCGAATATCTTCTGTACCGTGACATTTGACGAGTTTGGTGGCGTTCGGTCCAAATCAATAGGCGTTCACAGCGCCTATATGAGATCGAGGATGTTGAAGTGGAGTAAGCGCTAGATTAAATCCATATGACAAGGGAAAAAGACGGCGACTTTCATCACGGTAACTCGGAGAAATGCCAACGTATTACCACAAGCGCCCATACGCGATGATGACTTGAAACATTGTCTCACCTTTGTTGCACAGTTTTTCGGTATCTCAAATGACAATTATAACAAGCGTAGTTGAACTGAGGAAAGGGTGTGAAGGTCTGCGACCAGTATTGTAAATCCGTAGAGAACTAAGGAATGTGGCGAGTGCTAGAGATCGAAAAAAAAGCTCCTGACAATCAAATATCAGCTTAGATTATATCAGGTAGATCTATAGCTTTTGGACAGACGGAGATCAACTTTTTCCTGGAACTCTATGCTTGTCATGTATGCCTTATACTGGTGATAATTTGCCAGATGCATACCGAAAGATGGTCTGCCGTATGTGAGTATCTAGAGTAGACTTACCGATAGTGAGAATCGGGACGTTGGGGCTTTACAGTTATTCAAGAGGGGCTGACCGCATTTATATTCAATTTGAGTTACAAGGAGATACAACTATTGAAGAAAACGAACAACTTATAGTTCTGTGTTTTTGCATGGAACAGTAAGGGAAACAGCAGAAAAGAAGTAGATGAACGACGTTGATGGAGGGAAGGATTATAACAGGATGGAAGAATGGCCTCATGGATACCCACACAAGTTCAAGCTTCTTGAAGAACTTGTTCTAAAAATGCTTGCAAACCTTGCCGGGCTCCGGGCCGAAAGAATCACGTTCCTTTCTCCGCGAACGGTTGAGTCTCTTCTCTGTCTCTCTACACCGTGGGTCGGTGCAGTACTTCGCGTCAGCGTATCCGGCCTTCACTGAGCTTTATTGTCTTTCACCCGAGAAGTTCGGAAAATCAGCCCAACAGTGCCACAGAGATGATCGTGACGCCATTGACAAAGCTTCTTGGAATCCGTGTGTGCGTCTCCATCATGAAACCCAATTACAGCGCCAACCTACATAATTGACTTAATGAAATATCTAGGCCTGTCGTTCAGGGTGGAATGCAATGGTAATATATCTAGGAGACACTGTCACACTGTGAACTGCCTTCTTATCATATCATAGGGTGGGCGTCCCCCGATTGGCAGCAGCAGTGTCTGAGGCGGGAGGTCTAGGTTGGACGGCTTTTCAATTCATATCAACTTTATTTATTTTCTCACTTTGTGTCCAACAGGCATCTTGACGGCTCTAACTCAACCCTCTCCGGATGCACTTAGAACAGCGATACGCGAAACACGCAAACTGACGTCGAAGCCATTTGGGGTGAACATCACGCTGCTTCCCAGCATTAACC
Source organism: Termitomyces sp. T108 (assembly GCA_017657275.1). NCBI lineage: Eukaryota > Fungi > Basidiomycota > Agaricomycetes > Agaricales > Lyophyllaceae > Termitomyces > Termitomyces sp. T108. The sequence goes on from JAGGAU010008268.1 coordinate 94,969, forward strand.
CGCCCGACTATGAAGGCTATGCTCGTGCAGCGGTGGAGGAGGGAGTCCGGATATTTGAAACGGCGGGGAATAACCGTGGGTCCTTTTTCCTTTCGTAACTTCTGATGAACATCGAGGATCTTTCACATAGCGGGGCCCCTGATCAAGTATTTTAAGAACAACGACTGCATCGTTCTGCACAAATGCACTACTATCCGACACGCAAGGGTACGTGGCTGCTGTGATCGGTTTCATCATTTGTTTCATGGATAATCAAAAAATTTCTAATAGAGCGCAGAGCGGCATGGAGTGGACGTTCTTAGCATCGACGGCTTTGAATGTACGTCTTCTGTTCGCAACAACTATTTTGTCTGATATTCGACCATTCACAGGTGCCGGACACCCGGGGGAAGATGATATTGGCGGTCTTGTGCTTGTGTGTTGATTGTCGTGCGTCTGTGGTTCTTGTCAACTGATTCTATTTCAGCTCGCACGAGCGGTCAAAGAATTAAAAATCCCTTTCATCGCCTCTGGGGGCATTGCGGACGGTCGTGGTTTTGCTGCTGCATTAGCTTTGGGAGCAGCTGTAAGCGTCGCTTAAATCTAAAATCACATTGCTTTACTGATGATGCCATGGATACCCAGGGCGTCAATATGGGTAAGAGATCCATCCCTTAGTGTTCTTTCTCTGAGCTGATTCTTCTGCAAAGGGACACGCTTCATGTGCACTTCTGAGAGGTAATGTATATAGTTAGTACAATGGAGTGCTAACATTAACTTTCTTCCCCAGTCCCATCCATCAGAACATCAAAGAGAAGATTGTAGCATCGTCCGAAACGGATACTATTCACATTTTCAGGACGCTCCGCAACACTGCAAGAGTGTTCAAGAACAAGGTAGCTACGGAAGTCGTCGATATCGAACGGCGTCCTGGTGGTGCCAAGTTTGAGGACGTTAGAGAACTTGTATCAGGTGCACGAGGGCGTCAAGTATACGAGATAGGAGACCCTGATCATGGGATTTGGTCCGCGGGTGTTGCTGTTGGATTGATTACGGACATACCGACTTGCAAGGAACTTTTGGACAGACTGGAAAGAGAAGTTGAAGAGATCGTGGGGCAGATGACTTGCATCGTACAGTCTAAAAGTAAACTGTAACTTTGATCTTATCACGGGGATCTAGAGCGCTTAAATATTTCCGAGTCACGCGGGCGGTCAACGCGTTGAAAGGATCCCGTGATCGCGTCTGCGCGAAGAATGTGAGGACCCCGACCGGACATCTCCGAGAGCCAATGAGAAGACGGAAAAAGGGGTGGCCCGGGTCCTACGTGTGTTGGTTCATTCAAGATTCCAGTGAGAACTGGTTTGTTTTCTTTTTGCTCTGCTTGTTGTGTTTCTGCTTTCTTCGCTGTCTGCATGTCTGCCATGTCGCCATCAACGTCTCCAAAGCTCCCTTCAATGCCTCCCTCAACGTCCCCGCCTCGAACACCCGTAGAACACAAGCACCGCACATCCTTGGGAAGCCCACCTTCAGACGATTCATCCATAATTGACGACCTTTCTTTCGACTATGTCTTCGACAATGAAGGCAATTACGTTCGCCTCTCTAAATGCTCATCGTCCAAGTCAAATCACTCATCACCGGCGACACCGCCAGACAATCTCCCACTTCAACCAACCGACCTACATTCGAAACCGTCACCGCCCGCAATAACCAGAAGAGCATCGCTTTCACGTTCAGAAAGCGCGTATCCTGTATTAGTGACGACTGCCGCCCCAAAGTCTGATGTTCAACCACCGCGTTCGTTCCAACGTGCGAATTCGGGGTCGGTGCTCATGAGCAACAAAGCTCGGCCTTTGCCACGACGCGTCGCAATGGACGAGAGTGGCAAGCAACGGCCTCTGACGCGAACATTGCGTGCTACCGACCTCCTCCAACACGAAAAAGAGAACCTCAATGCAAGTGATTCGGAACAAGGTCACGATCCTCATTCTCGCGTTGCACCTCCTCGTATCCCTTATTCGAGATCAGAGCTTCCTGAGGGGCACCCAAGACAGATATTGCCTGGTCCACATAGAGCAGGTCGTGTCATGGTGCCATCTTCAATGTCAGGGAACGTTGCGAGGTTTCCGGATTATAGTATTCCAGAGTCACATAGTATTCCTGTTGCTACTCCCGAACTGGAAAATGAAGGAGGTATGGCTCTCACTTCCGTATCAGCCTCTTTAGCTGATGACTTTTGGTAGAAGATGAACATGACCGGCCACATATTTCATCAACAACTCCCTTCCCGACATCTGTCCCCTTGTCAGAAGTAGGAAACATGGGTGATACAGAGATCATCGAATCTTCGCCGCCGCAAATACCGGTTTCGACAAGACAGCGAAGTTATGGTATTGTTTCTACGAGCAGCGCGCGCGAACCGGGATTCTCGCCAGATGTTGCATTGGCAATTTCCACCAGCACTCAGTCACGGCGGTCACCCAGTCTCAACGAAGCTTTGAATCGTAAGCCCTTCTGTGAGAAAGTGAGAAAGTGGTACATTGAAATCCCATATTTTGTAGTGCACGATCCAGGATATGGACAACATCAACGAACACAGCAACAACAGCAAATCAAGGATGAATATCAAAATTCGCGGTCTGGTCAGTGGTTCCATGTATGTACGCTAGATCAATCTATTGAGGGATATGACAGGTATAGCCGTCAATGATAACATGGGAGGACCCAGACGGGTGACACTAGAAGAACGAGAAAGGGAAATTAGGAGTTAGTTTGCGAACCTTCTGTGATCTAGCTTTCTGATTGGTTTGTGCAGAACATCGACGCGAAGAAGAAATTGAACGTAAGGTTACATTCCGAGTTTTAGCACATTAATCTCATCCATTGTTGCAGGCCGGCAAGGCGAGCAAGATCAGTATCACGACTCGCACTTGGATCAAGGTCAGCAGCAGAACCAACAACAACCGCTGTCTACAATACATCGACATTATCCTCACAAACGGCGTGATTCCGATACTTTGAGATCCATGCCCATGTCCACAAATTTAGGATCACCCACAGTGGTGGAACCACCACGCATCGGGGAAGTCTCGCCGTCTAACGGCAGCAAACTCGGTCGAACGTCTCCACATGGAACCAAAGTTGGTCGGTCAACCCCTCCTGGCAAATTATCGCCATCAGCGTTGAAAGGGAGGATGTCCCCACCTTTAATCAAAACGGGACGTGGTTCTCCGCCTCAACCCCGTGCACCAGCCAGGGTATCCCCAGCATCCTCAACCGTTCTGTCAACACACAAACGGAGCCCAACTGCACCCGAAAGTATTCTTAAGGATGGGTCACATGGGCGGTCTGCGAAAAGGTGGAGTGTATCTGAGCGTGAGGAGGACCATGCGCATCGACAGGAGAGGCAAAGGGAAAGGGAGGCGAGGCGATTACAACAACAGCAAGGGCCGCAACAACTACGAGCGGCACCTGGACCTCCTGTTACCGTAGTTGCACCTACTTCGTCATCACAGACTAGCCGTTCTCTTATCGTATGTTCGTTCAGTCTTGTCCTTTTCGTCGGCCTCTAACGTCCCTTTTCAGGTGAATAAGAGGACCTATGCCCGATTAGACATGATTGGAAAAGGTGGATCCTCCCGTGTCTACCGTGTGTTTGATTCTGCCAATACGATTTACGCCATCAAGAGAGTTGCTCTTGACAAGACAGACGCAGAGACCATGAGTGGCTACATGAACGAGATAGCCCTGCTCAAACGTCTCGCAGGCAATTCTCGCATCATCCGATTGATTGATAGTGAAGTGAGACCGGGCCCTGGGGGAAGTAAGGGTTATTTGATGCTAGTAATGGAGTGCGGTGAAGTCGACTTGGCGAAGTTGATTAGTGAAGCTGTACACGAGCCGTTAGATATGGTTCGCGTGGCTGGCTTTTGGAAACAGGTTCGTACAATTGTTCTCGATCTCAGGGCTACGTCTTTGACATCCGGGTGTATAGATGCTGCAGGCAGTACATGTCATTCACGAAGAAAAGATTGTTCACTCTGACTTGAAACCTGCAAACTTCGTCATAGTGAAGGGCCAGCTGAAATTGATTGATTTTGGCATAGCAAATGCTATTGCGAATGATACAACTAATATTCAGCGAGATCATCAGGTGCGCATTGACCGGTCAATATCCCGGACACCGTGTGACTTTCGTTATCCATCGTCTAGATTGGCACTGTCAATTTCATGAGTCCCGAAGCTATAGAGTTACCTGACGGAATGCGGCGCCTCAAAGTTGGAAGACCGAGCGATATCTGGTCATTAGGCTGCATTCTTTATCAAATGATCTATGGAATGCCCCCATTTCAGCATCTCAATGTCTATCAAAAGATGAAGGCCATTCCTGATGCCGCCCATGTCATTGATTTCCCTGAATACTCTGTTCCTCTGGCACCAACTCCTAGAACTAGTAATGGTGCTTCGTCGGGCGCTTCAACGCCTCCAAAACGACTGGATAACCTCAAGACGAAGGTGCGGAGCGTTGTCATCGACACGATGAAAAGCTGTCTCCTTCGTAATCCAAAAGAAAGGGCGACGATCCCGGAACTTCTGAACCAGGACTGGTTAGCTATGACTGATCGTACGTCACGACCCTGCTACAATCTAGCATATGTTCTGATGCATTTACTCAAAGCTGAACTGGCTCCTGGCGAAACTGTTGTAAAACTTGCTCCTGGAGAGTGTATCCTCAAATTGCAATCCAATTCCAATATTGCCAAAACTGCATCTGGCGAGACTTTCGTCAAAGTAGGTGCTGATGAGACTGTCATCAACCCTTATTATATGCGCCAGCTACTTGAATATGGGATCAAGCTAGGGCAAGCTCAGAACACTGATATGAGCCCGGAACGACTACTACGTGAAGCTGAGGTATGTCTTCTGTTGTATGATCTCTGCTCATAATTGTTAATGCTACATCCCTAGCGTCTTGTATTAGAGCTCAAGTCCCTTCAACCATCATAACCCTCACTCATGAAACTCATGAAGTTAACTTCGTCGTTCTCCTTCGCCAGCATGAACTTTCGACATCCTCGCATGATTCTCACAACCACCTTTCCTTACCCAGTCATTCGCATTTAAGACACCTGTCATAAAAACGCACTTCGTGTGGCCCATTCGCTCTTTTTCCCCCTGTGTGTTATATGTCCTGTTGACCTCGCGGTCACTAGAAATGTATGTATACTTGGTCGCCCCAGCGACATGTATTAGAACCTGCATCAACCCATACAACTGGGATTTTTATACTCCTTCTTATGTTATGTTCTTCTCCTTACGAAATTATGTCATGCATCTCACGAATAACTCCAATCCTTGAATTTGCGTTCCTTATTCTCTTAAATTGTTTATCGTTTTTCGTCGCAGCATCTTCCAATTCT
>JAGGAU010008268.1:100470-123010 GCA_017657275.1 Termitomyces sp. T108
TCAGGCGGCCGCTATCAATGCGATAGCTCGTCTTCTTTTCAGTTGGCTTCTAGAACAGCGAGACATGCATCTGATCATTTCCCACAGACTTCGCACAACAGGGTAAGACTTGCTCTTGCAGATATCGGCAACATAGACTTGAGAACCGCCTTGTCTAATGAGATCGCACTTTGTAAGACCACAAGGCGCGTCGTCTCTGATCCAGCTGGGCGCACAACAGCTCTTTCACCTTTCAAAAATTACAAGTCGTCTTGTGAAAAGTCTTCAACAGCATCTCCACTCCGCGGAAATGTCACCGCACCAGCGCTGAGAATGTATACCGGCTCAAGGTTGGACTCGGGGGCCGCCTCAGAAGCCGCGTCCGCGTCATCAGACACATTCCATGAGGCAGCATGCGAGGACCAACATGAAGATATCCCAGATTACCCTGTTCACAAGAGATTTCACGAAAAACAACTGAAGGAAATTGATCGAGACGTGCAGACGGTACTGACTATTGACAATTTTTCCTTCCTGGCTTAACCTCAGATTATTATCAAGCTTCCCGTTGGTACCGAGAGACCTACACCTTTCAATACCCACTCTTTGACTTGTCAGACACATAAGACAATTTATGGGCAAATAACTCTTCTGCCTTCTCACTCACTGCTTGTTGATTTTCGGGAAAGCCAGCGCCGGAAAGGATTTAAAGGAGAGGAGGTGTTGTTAATTGATCCTGGTGGTATGAAGGTTAGTACTTGATGTTACAGCTTGTCCTATTAAAGGTTCAGTCATCCTTTGAGGTCTCTGTATATAGCGCGCCACACTTGAGTTCGCCAAGCTGTCTTGTTGAACCGACACACCAGTTTTCTCTTCAGTCCTTGCCATCAACTTATTGGAAGCAATACAACGACGCAGCTCGTCTTGTTAACCAGATTAAACAACGAACACCATCGGTAGGTGGACGTTATTTGGGGATGTGGGAGCTAATTCGCCATTTCAAAGCTTGTAGTGTACATGCGAGCCACAAAGTGCACCTTGATGGCCAACTCTCCACAAGCAGACATTGAATTGTTGATATCTTCGTCTGCGACATCAAACAAAATTCAAGCAGATGGTCATGTTTTACGCATTCGATTCTCTCGCCACAGTCAATCTCTTGAGATAGCTCGACATCTCTCGGACTCCCAAGGAGAGGAATGGACGAAGAAAACCATCACATCCATGCCGCAGCCACCCTACGTCTCAAGTGAGGAGTGGAAGATACTAAAGCAAGATGAGGAAGACGCTCTGCATCAACTCACTTTTTTTGTCAATATAAGTGACGTGTTCGAGGAATTGTTGGAAAAGATATATTCACCTCCTGGACCCACGTCAGCTGGCCTGAAAAAGGAGAAAGATGTCGCTGATTCTTCCAAGCTAGTTCAGCACTCTCCTACGACACACATCACGACCACACTGACAAACAGCATCTCGTCGCTCAGCCTGGCCCCACGCCCATCAAAGATATCGACGTTCGCTCTTCCAACTCCGGAACACACACACAAAAGCGTAACCTCTTCGGAAGGCCGTGAAGTTAGCGAGGTAGAAGGCGTCGATTCAGATACCAAACTATCGTGGCGCAAGAATGCCAATTTGACAGGGGGAAGTACAGGAAGAGAGCTACAGACTCGATTTATTCCATCCATCGGGTGGTGCATAAGATACGCATCGAATATTTCGCAAGGTGGGAGGTATAGAATTATGTTCTTAGATGGTGTCGCCCTTGATATAGACGTTGACGAGGACTGGGTGGAATTCAAGAGCCGACTTGGAGAAACTACTGTGTGAGTGCTAAAAATTTGTATTCGACCTATAGCTTGAATTTGAGATCACAGATACAATATCCGAGAGTTCACATCAAATAGGGAGATAGGAGGACGCATGAAAGTATTTGAAGAATTTGTGTCCCTATTTGACGATAGTCAAGTGGGGTAGCGACAGCCGCATCGTTTTCTGGAAACACTTTTTACAGAGGTACTACAGTTCTGTACTAGATTGGTTTAATGAATTAATTTTTGCAATTGGGTTGCTGACTTCAACTTCGACCCGGGGGTAGGATGTGTTTCTCAAGTCAACCCCTCCAACAAATACCGTGGACAGTACTACATTAGAGACAGTACCTCCATCCCCATATTCACTTGATATTCAACCGAAGCCCAAGAGAAAATTTCTCAAGGTTCTTCTTGCCCTAGAATTGTCAATGGAAGTAGTGAACTGTAAGGTGTGTCAATGTTCCGATCGTTTCAGGACAGAATGAGGTTTCACAAGAGGGGACAGAAACTTAAGAGGACTATGGCGACAAATCAGGGGAATGCTTTCCACGAGGTGAGAGATAGAAATAAAGAGGAAATTTCTCGAGCAGGACAACGGATATCCTGGTCAAAGTTATTTCAAGTTTCGAAGGCATGAATAGTGAACGGGGTTGAAGGCAATCCTATTGCTTGTGAAGATACTATGTCAACAAGGAGAAAAAGTAAGATACAAAGGCTTAACCAATTAATTCATGTTGACAAAAGGTCTCGGACTTCCACAACAATATGGACAATGTCTACCAATGGGCATCATTTCGACATTCTTAGACTGACATTGATGACCTCCATTTGCAGAGCTACATGAGTAAAAAGAATTTTATCTTTTGAAATTCCAGCTACTGTTTGATCTGAGCCAATAGAAGTACGCCTAGAGATTCCCGCACAAGGAGACGCGCCCTACAGAAGGATCGTGATCACTGACACGCTGAGAAAGTGAGGGTGCCCAGTTGTTGACATGGATGTGCTCAATCTCAACCCCGCACTCAACTAGAGCATCTGACACAAATACATGATCGAGAGCTTCAGAATTCTGGTCGAAGACGTAGGTATAACGTTCTACTTCAGGAACGCCAGCGGCGACATCGGCTTCGGTCAGGACATCAGTGAGAGGCTTGAAAACCGCGCGGGTCTGTGTGTATTCGTTGAAGTCTCCTCCCACAAGAATATTGGCCTTGTCATCTACTTCCAAAATGGATTGGGCGAAAGACTAAGCGGCGCGGCTTTAGTCCCAAAATTTTGAGTATACACAGACGACCAGAGACTCACGGCAACAAGGCTGATCTGGTCCATGCGCACATCGACAGGCAAGTTGACAGGTGGACGAGCATCTCCCCAATTGGAGCTGCTACCACCCTTGGATGTGAGATGTACATTGATCGTGAAGAGAGTCAGGCCATTGGACGTCTGCCACTGTGCAACAAGGGGCTTGCGAGAAGCACGCCAAGCTGCGTTTGTAGGATCGATGCGGCCAGGGTTGAAGCTAGAAACAATGCGTCAGGCTTTGAGTTGTAATCAAAATAACAAGTTTACTTTAATGTTGGTTTGTTATTGGATATAATCACCTCAACTTTGTCGAGGGCAGTACCAGCAGGAGCCCCAGGGACAAGGGACAATTTCTCGGGACGATACCTCGATAGCTCTTAAGAGCTGATTATAAGCAATGGAGCAAACCCTTACAAGTATGCCTGTCTGATGTTTCCGCCAGGTTCGCCACCGTCAGTGTCATCAGTTGGAGCAATTTCAAGGAAATTGTATTGCACGTTGCTGACACTTGCAATAGCATTAACCAGATTAGTCAGGGTTAAGTTGCCAATAACGGTCCCATCATCGGTGGGTCCGGAGTTATCCTGAATCTCTTGAACAAAGACAATATCCGGAGTCTTAAGATAGGTGGCAATATGATTAGCAACAGCAGGGAGATGAGCAGAGGTTGGTGCCAAGTTTTCGACCTGAATGATTGGAATCAGGAAGTTATCGAAGTATCAGAAGTTTGGCAATCGCGAACTTACGTTATAGTCACCGAAAGAGATAGAACTAGAATCAGACTCGATTTCTGTGGGCTGCACAGACCCATTAGCGGTACCAGTGACAACGGGAGCTGTTAAAGGCAAGACATAGAAGAAACCGAATCTAGGAGGATTCATCAGTCGTAAGTGGGTCCATACAAACGGCACTGGCTTACTGGTAGTAAACTATTCCTGTGATATCTGCCAGAGTACTTCCGAGTGCCACAGAGGGCGACTTGGTACCGTCAAGAGGTTCACCGATTATGACAGCCTCTGGATTTGCATCGGGTTTATCATCGGGGCCTAAGCAATGTCAGATAGAGTTGCACGTACGTCATTTGAAGAACTCTCACCAATCGTAATACTCAGGCCACCGCGACTGTTCTTACCAGTGACGTTCCAAGCCCCATGAACCCAGAATTCACCAAACGAGTTAGGAAATCCAATGGAAACGGGGCTCGGGATAGTCACGAGTTGTCCTTCAAGACTCTCCCAGAAATCTAGGCCGTAGAGGTCAGGCTGTAACGGGGCGTCGACGACTTCCACAAGAGTGACATTGTTAGGGATGGAGAGATAACCATCGGGACCAGAGTCTAGACCAGTAAGTTGCTGAGTGGGGGGTGATCTGTCGACACCGAGAACGATTGGATTAACCGCTAAGTCGGATGAAATGACGGTGATGTCAGTCGGGGAGTCAATTTCCGTGATAAAGAGGTTGTTGCGGTTTGAGTTAGAGCGGAACTCCGCAACTTGCCCTCCAAGTGACACAAAGTCTCCAACCTTGACCTTGTTCAAGTTGGTAGCGGAGGTGGTGAAGATACTCAATCCCGTAGAGACCCGAAGATCATCGGATGGTTCACCAACGAGGAAAAAACCATTGGACCACTAACCCGATAGATATCAGGATTTCATAATTCTCATGATAATAAGGAGACTACCTTTGCTGTTACCACACCGGAGACATTGGTGACCACTTGCCCATTGAGAGGACTTTGAAAGCTGTTGCCCTGAATCTCAGCAATTGTTGTCGACAACACGACTGGAATGCAGGTAGTCACGAAACCAAAGAGTGGGAGCCACTTCATTACGTAGCCGAATGCGACTCAGAGCAAGAATAGGAAAGTTGTACTTGAGGGGGCGTATTTAAAATATGCCAGCGGCATAGGCGCATAGACAGAAGACGCACAAGGCAGGAGGCGCATGCAACTTCCATCATGGAAGTGGGCCTCTGTCAAAAGTAGTGCCAATTGAGGTCAAAATGGCCTGGCCGTGAGCAAATGTCTGAAGCGCGAAAGATCCTTTGTTCCAAGAAGCATACCAGGAAGCATGCGTGCCAAGGAATTCTAAGCCTTCCACACACGCACGTGTCTATTTTGGGTTCTCTCCACGCTGATGTCCCATGCAAAACGAACGTTCATCTCCTCATTTACTCAAACAAAATCATATGATCAGGCAGGTGGATATCGAATACTGATTGTCTTCTAGGCCAGTCATGTCTTTTCCCAAGCTGAATGAGGACTACATCCAAGATGGTCAGAAATTTATGTAATGTCATAAAAAACCAACTCAGTATAAGTAATGAATTAAGGAAGCAGTCCGGGCCCCTTTTTGATGTGTCGCTAGAACGAACTACTTCTGTGGCAGCCCACCATCATTTGCACTTCGGCAGACGGGCTCACGCGAACACCTCGAAAAGAGAACAAGGTGAGTGTAACGCTCTTCTGAAAGGATGGAGGAGGGGCGTATTCTGACTTGTTGAGGTCTTACCGGTACCAATTATTGTCTTATATCACAGACAGTCTAAACAGATTTTTGCACTCGACTGGCGCGAACGCGCTCACCCAGCACTATCGTGCACAGATAATGCATCAATAAAGTTGAATTTCAGTCGGCACAGAGAAAAATCAGCGTCTCTTCGTGAGTTCCTGATCCATGCAACGCAGACACAATGCGAAAAAATGTCAAGTCATAGTCGCGACATTACCGATTAAACCCAACGTTTCAAACATACACCGAAACCTTGACCGAACAACTTAACTTATATGAATAGAGCTATTTCGGATTCTCCTGTGTCCATATTCCACACTTTAGCATGCGAACGTGGATATCATATGTACCCAGATCGTGGGGACGGTCGTCTCATTTGATGTATTAATATTCTTTAAACATTGATTTTGATTCTTGGTCCAACAGGGCCATCCAGACAAAAGGGAGGATGACTGAATGGATAGTTGTTCAGCTGCGAAACCTGGTATGCTGTGAGCTCAGACTTACAATGTCACAAAGAAGAAGGGATATAACAGCCATCAGGTCGAGGATTTTCAGAGAGCAAATCAGATAATCTAACATAATTCGGTGACTACCAAGGAGATTGGTTCTCCTGATTGAGGGGATGGATTGCGAAGACCTTTGATACAACCCTAGTCACGATACAATAACAGAAATACAATGCTGGGGCAATACAATAATTTGCGCGTACTGTCTCCAGATCATCATGGGTGATTGAATCTTTCAGATTCGATCCTGTGTTACTGGTGTTGGTAGGCTCTTCTTGGAAAAAGCCTGGAGGTCTTGTTCTGAACCAGGAAGATGTAAGTCACTCTGGAGATTGATCGGCACATTGGACTTACGTATACCCCAGACATGTGAGCGCAAGTCTAAGAATTCTGTGTGAAGGGGAGGTTAAGATGAAAATGAACTCCCAAGCCATATAGGAAAGGCACTAACCGACGTGTAAACCGTCGAGTAGTTTCTTAGCTTCTGCTCGAACCCTGGAAATATCTTCCTTAGATGCAGAAGCTTGTGAGAGCGCCTTCAGATCCTTTTCTACAGCGTCTATTCTCTGAACGTGTGCAGATATCTGAGTACCAAGGTTCGTAAGCACTAAGTGAGAGTTGGCAAGTCAAAGATGGTAGGACCTTCTCGGTACTGAGCTGTAACGTCTCAACGCTAGCTTGTAGAGCAGCGGATGCTCGTTGGTATTCTTCCAGAAGATGGTATGCAGCATACGATGAGGCTAGGGAGAATCCAAATAAAAATCCGACGATTCTATATCATAGCTTGAAACTCAAAAACGCGTCATTATGCGGTAGGACACTATGAATACCCGCCACGAAATCCTCCAACAGGTTTCTGTTGGACCTGAATTGTGCCGAGGTTCGCAGAGCCTGCCTCACTTCTTAGGACCTTGGCACTAGAGAAAAGACGTGCCGTCGTCAGATGACGCGAGACTAGACGTGTAGCAGAAAGGCAGTGGAGGGAAGCCATTCAAATGGTTGAATAGATGTTTGTGGACCTTTGTGGAATAAGGCGGACTTCGGAAAGTGCACGTGATTGGAATTCACCTTGCCAGAAAGTCGTGTACATCTACGGGAAATGGTACATAAGCGCAAGGATGGCTCTGGAGATGAACCAACGGGACGTGAAAAGAAAAAAATCAAGATGACTGCCGCGCGTACAATCGCAGTGCAATCCGTCAAGACCGTGTCTTTCTCTGAAAACGCTGCAGCAGGTCCGTCGAAAGCACCAGTTAACAGTGCGTTTTGCCCAATCGTTTAACAAATTTCGATCAACTCAAATCTCCAAGGCTTGAACGGTCTTCCAAGTGCGATTGACGTTGAGAAATTTGCAGAGGTGTGATACATCAATTATAATTGTAATTCGCGATGAACAAGTATTCAATGCAGGCACGGGCCTTTGAAATCGATGCCATGCACAATGCAATGAAGAATGCGAGGTGATCAACTTGCTTTTTGCCCGTCATTTCAACCGCCAATTCCTACTTTCCAGTGCGAGTTCGACATCCAGAGCTTGGCAGGCCCTTCCTCGTCATCTGCGTAGAAGAGCCGCTAGTCATGACGTCCGTCGCGTCCCTCTTAGGCTCCGTGAAAAGGCTCGTGCAGAGGTAACGGACAAGTTTGACAGTTGACCATGAAAGGGAGACTTTACATTGATATGTTTTAGATGGACCCACTTCGCAAGAAAATCTCAGGTCGTTCAATTTCAAAGCTCGGAAAGAACAAGCGCCTGAAACGAACCGAACTTTTCGCAAAACGACAAAGTCCGTTTTCTCTTCGATTTGTGTTCATACTATGGGCACTCAGTCGCATTTAGAAGACAAGCTGTGGCTTGAAACACATATCTGGCATGCGAAACGGATGAAAATGGATAACATGTGGGGCTTTAGACTTGTTAGTCTTCGCTTTAGTTCACGATTTTGAACTGACAGAGTTGTAGGCGGTCCACCCTACCGAAAAATCATATCGTCCGTCTCATAGAGCTTCAGTCCACGGTTCCATTATTCATGACGCATCCTATCACTCTATCATTGAGTTGAAGGGAACAGAAACTGTCTTGAAGCGAGTCTTAGATACATCTTGCGATCCAAATGGCCCGACTGCTGGATCTAAGAGGTGTGTTTACTATGTATGTATACACTAGCAATTTGGTAGATCAACGTTTCGAACAGGTACTCTTGTGGTTCACGAGCATTAGAGACCTACATTTACAAATCAGGCTCGTACCCATTTGGTCTGATTTCTCCTGTAACAGTTATCTGGAAACCGTTACCGCTCAACTCGGGTCTAAATCTGGATCCTCCGCAAGAACAGGATACTGAAGCCGAATATTCTGCCTCCGCTAATCAGCCTACCATGGAACAGAAACGAAAACCAAAAGGAAAAGGGAAAACGAAGGAACAGGCAAATTCTACACTACCCGATATGGAAATCTTACGAGTTGTGTGGATCATCTCGCATCCTTCAACTTACCAAGATGTTTTGTCCTCCATTCGGACTTCAGCGTCTCTGGCATTAGAAGCATTTCAGCACGAAGATGAGAGCAAAGAGGCAGAGGTCGAGATTAGTGACCTGCGTGGTCAAGTTAACATTTTCGAAATCATGGGTCCAAAGTCAAACCAGGTTCTGAGGGGTGCTTTGAACCCAGTGTCGCAGGATAAGAGAGAAGATTTCAAGAGGGTACCCAGCTTTCCAACTTTATCTTCGGCTTCTTCACTGAGGATTTCCGAGCAGTTTTGGTCTCGATTTACAAACATGCAAACTTCTGCAGAGATGAGTCGAGGCACAGTAGTCGGGTTCAAAGTTGTTGATCCACGTCTCAAGTAAGTGCTTTCCCGTTGAACCGACACTTCCTTACATTTGTGACGACAGGTTTCCACCGAAGAACGCTAAAGTTCAGGCCCCAGCAACAGAACACCTTTCTTCTACAACCATCTTCCCTTCTGCACAACTAGCTCAAACCGACCTTTGGGATGTGAATTCTAGAACACAGCTGGCAAGGCCGCGATACAAGAAGAAAGATTTGGACGAACGAAGATCAAAAGTAGGTATAAATTACCGGGTCAAAATGTTTATTTTCAAATTGTGACTTTGGCTAGTTGTTGATTCCTGGGACGCCTCTTAACCCGGAACGGCAAGACGATCGCATACCAGTCCTTCTTGTCCAACGTTCGCTCGAAGCCCCCGACTCAGGAACCCAAGGGATCCATGGGTGGACTTTGATCATCCCTTCTGGCTGGGCTATGGCCTTTTTCAGCTCTCTAACATACACGGGAACTCGAGTTGGCGGGCAGCGTGAGCGACAAACACAGGCTTTTGAAGCGGGGACGCCTTATTTCCCGCGGGATCTCCCGACTTCTGCGGGCTACGGAGCGTATGCTACAGCACGAGCCAAAGAAGAGAAGGGGAGATGGGACAGGAAACCTCCCGCAAAACGACCAAATTACGAGAAATTGGGAACGAGCAGTCCATGGAGAGCTGACTGGCACAAAATTCTCAAGCTTCCTCGCCCCAAGATCGAAGAGGAGGGTTTTGTGTCCACCCAGAGAGAATTGGACGACGAGGTAGGGACGACTGATGAGGGTTCACAGATGTGGCTGCTGCGAGGCAGCGAAGCGCCGTTGGTGATCTCAAATATGTCGAGAATGTTCAACCAAAGCGCGGCGTTGCTGCAGGAGATCAATAAACTACGGGCCAAACGGGGGCTTGAAGCATTAGGATCAAGCGTTAAAGCTGATGATCTTCTAAGGCAGGCTCTTGTATCAGTCAGGATCAAAATGTACGGGAGAGGTGCACCAGAGGATCTGGCCATTATATATCAAGTCAGTGCTGATGAGGGCAAGAAGTGGGAGCGAGCTTTGCGCAATAATTTTGGAACTCGCAAAGAAGAGACAGAAGAAGAGGTAAAGGTGAGTAGCTGGTTCAATTCTTCTATTTGGCATTGTTCTGAATGTGACTCAGCTATCCGAAATCATTCCTTCTGAATCTTCCATCATCGGCTTTGTTACCACTGGGCACTTTTCATTGTCTCAGGGGCAGGGTTTTGGCATTGGCGCGATACCTCTCTTCAAGCTTTTGGAGCTCCGGGAGCAGGCTGAAAAGTGGGTGCTCATTCATTATTTATCTATCTGAGAACCTGTTTCTGATACCTCTGTCTTCTAGACGCCGCACCAATACCACCTCATCGATCTCATCGCTGTTAGTCAAAGTGCGCAACAGGAGTGGACAACAGTGCCGGGCAGCCCATATTGAGACCCTGGCGTGTTAGGTTCGCGTTGGTATTCCCTAACCTATTGTACCAGAACAGGTCTTGAATAAGTCACAACTTGTTACATATGCGTGCACAAAGGTTCAATGATAGTGAGAGTCTGGAGGATCGGAACAAGAAAAAGTCGTATTGTGCAAATTTCAGCCAATCTTCCATTTTTCAACAGCCTGTTGCACCAGTTTTCCCATTTCCATCCGTGCCTGTTTCTTGGCACTGTCAGATATGCCCTCAAGAGCATCTAATGCTCCAGGCGATGTTTGGAGTGGGTCGAATTCGAGAAGGTGCCCATCCTTCGTGGGAATGGCCACCAATGCTGAAAACGACCGTGTATGAGTGCGCGGCCGGGGGGTTGTCAGTGAATTGGGTTGCGAGAAGGATTGCGGTATACGGGGCTGATGGGTTGGCTGTGTCTCTGGTGTCAGCTGTGAATGTGGGGGTTGCAAAGAACCTTCTCGTGACAAAGATGGTTGTGAGGGAGCCGTATACATGCTGGTCTGTGATTCTGGTCGTGAATCAAGCCCTCCGTCGCTTCTCAAAGAAGGGAATGCAACGGAAGGATCACGTCGAACCATTATACTAGACTTCGTACGCTTCAGTGTACCAGCAATGGTATGTGTAGGATTAGAATCTTGGGTCTCTTCGGTTTCGGTGTCACCTTCGGCCATTTCCATGCCTTTCAGCCAACCCATGCCAAATTCATAGGGATTGGCTAATGGAGATCCGTTGACACTGAGCATACTTTCATCCCGGCGCGGGAACCGGAGTGTGGTCGGAGGCTGCACTCCACTACTAGGATATTTCGGTGTCTTGGGGGGAAGATCGAGTTTAAAATCAGATGTAGACGGTACACGCGACTTAATCGTTGCGCTTTTTGTTGGGGATGTCGGGCGGAATGGCGGAAGGCGAGAGTGTTGTGTTCCAAGATTGCTACCAAACGGAGGGCGAGTCCTTTGAAGACTCGGAGAAGGCGCAGGACGGCCCATTGTACGTGTCTGGTGTAACATCTTAGTACATAGTATACTGGTGGTGACCGAGGGTACGTACAGTTCCTGGGGTTTTGTTTCCTGCTGCAATGAGACGTGCACGTTGTGCTGTACCAGGTCCAGTAGATGAGCCCGCTTTCCGAGGAGTAGCAGCAAGAGCCAGACGTGCTATAATACAAAGATAAGATGTGAGTGAAAAGACCAAGACGAAGCCACTGACCATTCTTAGGAGCTTTGGGTGCGAAGTCTTTCCCCTCAATGACTTCTTCTTGGCTCGCCATCCATTTTCTTTTTCTTGCATCCTTATCCAACTCACCCAGCGATCCTTCACCGCCGGCTGCAATGAGCCTCTCCTTCTGTACTCCTCGAAGCGCCGCCTGTACGTTTCCATTGTACTTTTCACCAAATTCACGCATCGTCATGCTCCGAACTTGTTTCGGTATCCGAGAGACCTGTCCTTCCTGATGGATATTGAAGTTTTCGAGGCGATCTGCAAGCCATGATTCGAATTGGCGGATTCGATGAGTGACTGCAAGACAATGAGGTACCGCAGAGAGAAGAAGGCTCTTTGACGGACCTTCTAGCTCAAGGTTAGCTATTAGATGCTGTTTTTCTTCTTGTGTGTAATGTTTTCTCTGCTTGGAGAAGTTCATAGTCAAACACCTCAGTCGTTTTGTTAAAAAGCACCCAAAAACCGCTATCACGTTTGCCAACGCGCTCAAAGATAGTCACGTGCGACGCGTATGGGTGCTGGAAAACTGAAGTCGTTCGATAGAGCAAACCTGACTTACCCATCCTTTCTTTTGGTATTATATTCTATCCAGGCTATTTCGCCCCACAGGAGTTCATTTCACTTTTTCATGGCTCTCAAGGAAGTATATCTTGTCATCGGGGGGAGTGGCTTTGTTGGCAGACACATAGTACAGCAGCTTCTGGACCGTGGGGACACTGTAGCCTCGCTGGATATCGTCCAACGATACCACGATGTTCCGTTTTATTCAGTGGACATTACTGACGAGGAACAAGTCGCTGATGCCCTCCGAAAAGTTCGTCGCAGCCCTAGGGAGGCCCAGTTTGCTAATAGAAGCTCCACAGAGTGGTGCTACATGTATAATACATACAGCTTCACCTCCAGCAACAATCAATAATCCAGCTTTGTTCTTCAAGGTGAATGTTGACGGGACAGAGGCAATTGTTGCTGCTGCTATCGCAACAGGAGTACGCAAACTTGTATATACCAGCTCGGCAGGTGTGGTATTCAACGGGGGCGATCTCGTTAATGTGGATGAGCGTTTAGCGCCTCCAGAAGTGCCGCTTGATGCATACAATGATTCAAAGGCCAAGGCTGAGGCTGTCGTCCTAGCTGCCAACGGCAAAAATGGACTCTTGACTGTGGCGATACGACCGGCAGGTATCTTTGGGTAAGTGCTCTCTATTTCCATACTTCACCTGTTAATCGCCGTTTTAGACCTGGTGACCGACAAGTCATGTCTGGCCTGTACTCCGTCTATGAGAACGACCAAACGCACTTCCAGATCGGTGACAACACCAACCTATTTGATTGGACTTACGTCGGAAATGTTGCACGCGCCCACATATTAGCCGCAGACAAGTTGGAAACCCCCCCACCCTCACTGCCCCTCAGTATGTCGGAGAAAATGCCTTCCACCCTGGAAGAAATTGGTCCACTCACGGACGCTGAAGAAAAGCTCATCAATTATCCTCTTCCCCCCATTTCCCTCACCACCGGTAAAAACCGTGTCCCTACATGCGAAGCACGTCCTCTTGGCCCCTACATAAATCTTCCTCCAAACGCCGACAAGATCCTAGCTGCCTTCGATGATCCAAATGCTATATCTGAACGCCCCATCGTTCGTAATCGCTATGATCCACTTGTAGATCTTGCAATAACCAAGGCCAAACTACAACATCCTGAAATCAGCCCCCTTCAAGTTGCTGGTCAAGCCTTCTTTGTCACCAATGGCGAGCCTTGTTACTTCTGGGACTTCCCTAGGTTCGTTTGGCACCACCTTGATTCGGTATTCCCGGGGAAGAGACGACCTCGCAAACCCTTCAAACTTTCTAAACCTATAGGGTTGATGGCTGCAACAGGAGCAGAGTATGCAGCGTGGTTGATGGGTAAAGAACCTACTTTCACAAGGTTCAAGGTGTCATACAGCTGCGTTAACCGTTGGTACAATATCGAAAAGGCACGTCGTGTGCTAGGCTATGAGCCTATAGTCGGATTGGAAGAAGGAATCAAGCTCATGGTCGATGTAAGTACCTCCTCGTTATTTTCTCCCTGCTCCTGCTTACCTATCGTGCATAGTGGTGGGCCAAGGAATACGCTTCGGGGGGTCACAAAATTACTCATTAAATGATACCTAGTTCACTGGAACTTTTTTCTGCATACTATCTATTTAATCATCTCTATCATGTATCTTTCACCCATCCATGTACTTCATGTGCTTGGATAAGTATTTCATCACCTTTGCCCTGCGCTTGGTTCAATATCGCGACCTAAATATGCACGATCAAAACAATGTCTTCATCGAGTTCATGATGACATCTCTGTTCCCACTTCAGACAGTGTCCTACATTCGCTTTTTTCAATTCTCTTCTTGGTATCCTCATTTCTCAGACCTCAGCATTAAGTCTACTATAATTAGGCCTCTCTCACAAGAGTTTCGCGACTATCTCAATTCTGATGGTGTATGGGTTCCGGAAGGATCGGAAGACAAGTGTGTCTGCTCTTCTCAACTAAATCTCAGTTCACATGCCTGATTTTCGAAGCCCCGTCGAGAGTATTTTATCCGATGACGACGACGATGACGACGACGACGAGGATAGTCCATCTTTCTCTTTTCCCGAGCTTGACACGCGGATTCGGGAGTGTATAAAGACATACGGGGCAGTCTTTCCAAAACTCAACTTTTCTTCTCCAAGGGTTAGTTTTTGTGCTTGCTCTGTTCTTCTATTCTGATGAGTATAATCTGCACTAAGGATGCTTCATGGATACTGCCTGCCTCATCACCTCTGAAATGCACATCACCATCGGATGTGTATTTGCTGCTAAAGTCCTCTGACTTCATCGCCCATGACCTCAGCACCAAGAATGTCTTTTCAGGGTGCGAAGATCCACCACCTTCCTATGAACTTGAATTGGTGCTGCGTAAATGGTACGCTATGGACCGTAGCAGAGAGTTAAGGTGTTTTGTGCGACACAATTCCCTTGTTGGTGCGTCTTTACGCTCTCTGCATGGAGATGTTTCATATTTTTTCTGCAGCCATCTCGCAGCGCGACACCAACTACTACGACTTTTTGAACGAGCCTGTCACAAAGATTTCCATCGTTCGAAGTGTCAGAGACTACTGGCAAAAGAATATCCGAGGTTCAGAATATTGGAAAGAAACTCCTGACTGTGCGTTTCTTTCATACCTGGCACTGCACGTAATCACATTCACTGCAACTTTAGATGTCTTCGACTTCTTCTTGTCTCGGGACTTGTCGTGGGGACATCTCATAGACTTCAACCCCTACGCACCTTTCACTGACCCTCTTCTTTTTACCTACGAAGAGCTCGCAGACCTGAGCGATACATCAGAATGCATGGTTCTCCATGATTCTTCAAATTCTTATGATGCACGCCTCCCCGAATTTCGCGTCATAGAGTCGCGAACTCACCCAGCAGCGAATACCAACACCCCAGCGCACCAGCACAATATGGTTCCTATAGAGGCGCTCAGCTTGAGCAGCGGCCGGGACATTGAGGAATTTGCAGAACTCTGGAAAAAAGAAATTCAGGAAAGTATGGCTGGATAATCGTGTCAGATGGCTTCGTGAATATCTTTCGACTACACGATCTACTGTGCCTTTGTTACGCTCAATTCTAATCTGAAGTTGTTTCTCTCGTGGATTCACTATACAAAACTGGCTAGTAACAAAGGTCTTCAAGGTTCACTCCAGGCTAGTTCAATTCCCATGCTTGATACATGCTTTCGCCTCTCGATCACAATGCATGAGTGGTGGCTGACTAGTTCCCGATCTCAAGGTTTAGCAGAATAAGGTTTTAACAGGTTAAACAGAATGTCAGCCACTCCAAAATCCTATTAAAGTCGACTCCGAGACGCCTTTTTCTGTATCCTTGCTTTCCTCCCTTCTACCACCTGCTGGCGCTCAACTCACACTCACTATTTCTTCATGGCCGACGAGGCTATCACATAGCTGAAGAACTCCATCCGTGTCGAAGACGAGTGCAATCCCATCCCACTGAGACTGTCGAGTACATATCCCAGAACTCATCCGGGGTGGCTGGTGACATCCGGGGTGGGGGAGATTGAACCCTTATGGGAACATGACGGGCGACAGGAGCATGACACCCATCGCAGTGCACCCGCGCTTCTTGCGCGGATTGCCATAACCGGGGAAGCGCGCTGCGTGCCTCATGCGGGAAGACAGCCATCCTTCGTTCTTTTTGAACTTCTGTCTAGACTACTTGGGGGCTGCTATCAGTCGGTCACTCAGCGTACGAGCAGGTTGGATGAGATTTGGAGCGGAGGCACGTGGTGCGCAATACATGTACATCGAACGTCTCTCTGGTTCGGGCTCTTGTACCACGAGTCGGCAAGGATGGAGCCCCCGACCCATCATGGATACTTTGTGACATCTCTAGTATCGGCTGATTATGTATACAGTGCGCCTGATTCCTCTCTTTAACAGGGTCCGGCAAGTCTTACAAAAGGCGAGGTCCGGATTCGCACTTGTCGGGGGAGGTTTGGGGGTCCCCGGTCAAGGCGAGTTCATTCTGTCTACACCTGGTGACCGTTCATCTAAAAGTCCTCATGTTCAGTTCCTCGTCTTTTGTTTTTCTTGTTGTGACAAGTATCTTGGCAACATTGGTTGATATCGAAGGCTCTTGGAATCGTAAGTATCTCCCCTTGCATCAAATTACGACGGTAGTCGACCTCAGATTTTAATCTAGGCAATCGATGTATCCTCACAAGTCAACGGGATGGTGGGTGGGAGAGGTGTATCGAATGGTTTTTTGCGAAGCACACAACACATTTTGTATGATTTGGAGCACCAAATAATCTGATTGTTCATTGTGCTTCAAAGCTTCACGTCCGATCGCTTGATGGCATCCAGAATTCTCCTTTCATGCAACAAAGTACGTAACCTAAATGCTCGGACGCCATTTATTTCCCAGCCACTCAAAGATTGATCATTATACACAAGTAATTCCAAGCTACATGTGAAGCCTCATCAAAACATAGAGATAACGGTGTATACTCATTCTACAGGCAGATACGGCGCAGCCGCCCAAGAGCTGAAAAGTCTAGGGTATGTATAGGTGTTTGGCCTACGCTAAAAGGTATCCTCTACTTTTCGTGATCAACAACATCAACACCGGAGTCGCTCGCAGCATCAGTGAAAACGGGCTTTAGCTTGGCCAGGCCGAAGGCATTCTTGAAGAAGACAACATCACCGACATCTTCGACGAACTGAAGAATATTGAGACTTCCACGGCTTCTATAAGGAACAGGTAGGATAAGTACAAACCTTGCATTCCTTGAACACACGGTACACCTCAGCCCAACCACCAGGTCCACCTTGAAGGTGAATTCCTTTCTTTGCGAGCTTCTTCTTGAGAGCCGCACTAGCCTCCCAGGCATTATAGTGGGGAATTTTACTGGAGACGTGGTGAAGCACATGAGTCTCAGAGATTCCATTGGTGGCATGAGCACCAAGCCAAGCCATAAAGCTGCCACAGTCACCCAGGAGGCTACGATCAAGGGTTGCAAGGGCACCACGGGGGAAAGTGAACTCGGGTGCACGATAGTGGGGAAGAAGTGGGTCGGTGTGTTGCAGGAAAGTGATGAGAACGAGCCAGTGGTTGACCCTTGGGACAAACTTCAGTGAAAAATCAACCACAAATGGAGTCAAACTCACCAAAGGTAGGGGACAAGGTAAAGACGGAAAACATTAACAAAGCCCCACTGAGAAATGCTATACGCAATCGCCGAAAGCCAAAGAATAATGCCAAGATCAGAGACGATAACCTGCCAATAATGATTGGGAGAGAAAATGACCGAGTTGGGGTTGAAGTCTGAAAAGTCATATATTCATTGAGAAAACATGTTTCAGCAATCCAGAATGTTACATACGATTGGTGCCCTTGGGATACCTCCTCTGCCCAGACGCATTCAAAATGATGTACGCGGGCCATCCACCAAGCAAATAAGAAGCAGAGCCTAAGACAGCGCCGATTGGAGAATCACCAAGAGCTTCCCAAAGCTCCTTCTTGACTGCAGCCGAAACACGTGAGCCCAGGATGTCCTCGCCGTCAGGTTTAAAGGGTGGGAGGCCTAAGTCAGAGCGGGTAGGCGGTACGAAAACCTGGTCTTGAGTCATATGGCCCGTAGAGGCATGGTGCTTAGCATGGCTGATCCGCCATGAATGATAAGGTACACCAAGTCTAAAAGTGAAGTAAATGTCAGCAACAATCCCAAAAAAGTATATTGATGAAGTGACGAAAAATGACGACGACACATACCCAGAGTGAAGAATCCATCCAACAGTATTATTTATGAGTTTTGACTCGGAGAAGGCCTGGTGGCCACATTCGTGTGCGACGACCCAAAGGCCAGTTGCGAACAGACCGGCGAAGAAGCCATAAAGCGACCATAGAGCGAAACGCGCGAAGGAGTAGAGGAAAGGATGGGGGAGTGAAACGATGGATGGATGGATGAAAGAATCCAAGAACGTGGCAGTTTTATAGACACCAGCAATGACGATCATGTCCCAGACGCTGGATCAGGGTTCATTTCAGAGGCATATAAAGCACTCGAGCGCAAGAAGACGTACGCATAAGCGCCAGAACGAATAGCGGAACGCTTAAAGCAGTGAGCGCTGCGGAAAAAAATGAGAGACGTTATATAAGTAAAAATGAAAATAGAACGTACGGAATTGCATCAAGCAATTCCTTGATAGCAATGTCGGGCACGATAAAGGTTCCCTGCTCGACGACAGTATCTGAGGAAGCCTTGGGTGACATGATGGCCTTGAAAAAAAAAGAGTGGAATGACCAACGCGGGTTTTTATAAATTGACAGCTGCCGATCAGTAACATTCGCTTGTGTTGGGGGCGGCAACTCCCGAGCTGGGGCAGATAGTTGGCCCAGTTGAACCCATCTCCGAATCCATGCCGTTGGAGTGTCGCCAGTGTGAAGACTAACGAAAATATCGACGTAAAAATACCTAGACATAGTGCATACTCAACGCTTCCCATTCAGCCGTCTATTACAGCCGTTATATACTTTACAGGTCAAGAAGAATAATTTCTCAATTGTCTATCTAATGCTACAGATTACACCGGGTAGATTCTCATAACAAATCTCTCTAAACTACATGCATGGACTTGCAGCTAAATAATGCATAGCGCCAGGTAAATATCACTGTAACTCCAGCAACCTCTTCGCCAGTCCGTCCAAAAAGCCAAATCCGTCCTTTTTGACCATTAGCATTTGCACGCGGTGTAGTTCTCTAACATACCTTGGTTATTGTCCGTCCTGTACTCCTATTTGTGACGTTACTAAACTCAGCCACCATCGCCGCGATATCTTTGTTGCTCCTTGCTGTCTCCACCTGGTTTCTCAGACGCGCTGCAACTCCGAGTTTGACGTATGTCGGCTCCTTGTCCTGTATATGAAGTAGGTTCGATCGTTGTCTCGATGTTCTGGGATAAACTTCAGGTTTTTTGCTGCACCTGCCGATGCACACATACCTTTGTGAGACCACAAATACTGATGGATCTTCAAGTTGTTTGCGCAACGCATCTAAGAATGCAGATGCTTCTTTTGTTAGCGTCCGGGAGCTGTTGCATTTCATTGCTTGAATGAAGTGGCGAACAAGATCGCCCAAAGCTGTGTTGTCTGTCGCACTGGATGCCCTGCCCGTCAGTTTTGTTAGCCGAGAAGCCTTTGTTTCGCCTTCCTCCGAGCCACTGCTGATTTCGATGACTTCTTTCTTTCGCATAGAGTCTTGCCGCTGGGCAACTTCCACGTTTGTACGGTCTAGAAGAACTTGTTTGTCGCCTGCATGATTGAATTCCAACCGCTTTAAATCTTCCAAAATGCCCTTCATCATGTCTGACTCGACGACGGGACCTCGGATAAGGCGCGATGTATATGCAGGCGGCGGCTGCGCATCCCTCTATGGAACACTCGCCTGTCAGAGCTATATTGATCCATATTACAATAGGACTTACTATCCGAGGTGCAGGTGGTGGCCATATAAAATCGTCGGTATCCTCATATCCTGAATCTACTTTGAGATCACGGAAAATCTCGATCCATCGTGCATAGTCTGGCTGCTCCGCAAAATTCAATGAGCGGCAATATCTCAAGAATTCTTCAAATTCCATTGGTAGGTTACGGCACAAATCCTCTGGACAGGCTCTCTGCTTTTGTCTCTTCAATTCATCGTGAGCGGCATCCGTTTCCGGGATGCCATTACGCGTCCATGAGAGGCCACGGGGTGTGAGCATGTGTATGAGCATGAGTGCAGCGGCCTCCATGTCATCGCGCCGAGACGGTACTTGGAAAATTATGATTAGAAGTACGTGCAAGCGACCACTAGTGCAGAGCCACACCTTTACCACGACAATGCACTCCCACAGAACTGTAATCATCCGTCGAATTCAAGGATGCTGAAGTCAGAGTTATGAAGGGACAGACCTAAACCAGTAATTTCCAATGAAGTCACGCTTGGCCTTGGAATCGGGTATATGTCGGCGTGTGCGTGGATCGATATATCGTTTTGAGAAGCCAAAATCAATCATGTATAAAGTTCGCTCATTCGGCATACGTCCAATGACTGTGTTGCCCAATTGGATATCACGGTGCAAGACGCCCCTCACATGCATCGTTTCCAATCTCGCAATCTAGATTCACCAATAATATAACTCAATCTTGATAGATACGCTCACTCCCACATTAAAGACCGACGCACCAGTTGTATTGCAATTGTGCACACTGTCCCCAAGTCAAGTGGTTTCTCCGGACCGCCAACACTCTTATGAAGCCTCTCTAGACTAGCTCCAAGAAGATCAATTGCAAGATAGCTCCATCCTTTATGTTCACCAGCAGCCCAGAGGGTTGGCATGCCCTGACCACCCATCAACATGGGATAGAGATTTTTTTCATAGTTATTCGTGGGACATTCATGGTCAACGTCCTGTAGCTTGAGAGCAACTACGTGCCCAGTGTATATATGAGTAGCTTCAAATATGCGTCCTACATTGATGAACAATGAATATCAATGAATCGTACATGGCATGGGACATACCAGAATAACCGGATCCAAGTAAACGTCCCAGGGAATAGTTCTCGATAATGGCTGGAACCTTTCGCTTTGATTTTTTGGACATTGCTGTTCCGCAAGGCGGAGAATCTTGGGTAGAATCCTTGTCCTTCTTCAGATATACTTATAAGCAGGTTACTTTGCTTTCACGTTCGGAAGATCAACGCGATAGTGATCGAACTCTGTCTTTGAAACAACAATAGAGGCTTTGACTTCTTCAGTCAGCGGGACTTCGCAGGACCTGATTCTAGCGGGCGATGACGTGGTAGTTTAGCAGTGGAAGACGCCTTCACAGGATGATGGGTTCGAAAAACGCGTCAGTCACGTGTGGCAGACGCGACCACGTGTTGCTACATGCACTTTGGTGCTGTTGAACCAAATGAAACAACCATAGGAATTTCCTGAAGAGTGCTAGAACACGTCTTATCTGCTGCGTGAGTCCTGGCAAACACGAGAACGAGGTTACTACGAATGATTGTTCCGATCCAATCGAGGTACTCTTTGGTCAAGTGACTTCTCGTTGAGAATATATCATTCGACACATGACAGGATTGACGGTAATTCATATCATCATCTCGCAACAGAAATGTGCCGGTGGAACTTCTGCGGTCTGACCGCACCGCAGAACTTGACAGGTTGAAGTCATACTTGGATCTGGCTACTCAAGCAGCACTTGGGGGAGATCATCTGATGACTCGGATTTTTCGCAGGGTCAAGCTGGAGTTCTACGCCTTAGGACTCAGGTCATTGGTGATGTGCCAATCCCTAGCATACCATTGGCGATGGCTTAATACAAAGGCTTGAAGTGGTCTAGCTGCGCTTTTCTGACTTAAAGACATTTGCATCTGGGATTCGAAAATGGTTTCTGAGTTCTTCCATGTCATCTTGTGGGAGACTAACTTTAAATTTTTCCATTTCTATCCATCAATATCTGATGTTTGAAGCGGAAATTCCAAAGATCCTCTTTGGATGGATCAAGTCCTTGACAATCTTTCCCCACTGGTACCGTGCTTTTTCATGCACCTTTGTGTCGCGTGCATCTGCTTTGAAGTCCAGAGAAATGGCTGGGAGGAGTGCTTCTACTAACGATATCGCTTCAGTGATCTATCATATTTTTCTTGGTAGTTCACAAGTCAACGCTCATCATAAATCAGCCTGGACGGGAAAACGCCATAAGAGATGATAACGGAAAACACGAAAGCATCCAAAGGACCCCAAATCAAACGCAAA
This sequence comes from Termitomyces sp. T108, assembly GCA_017657275.1. Taxonomy (NCBI): domain Eukaryota; kingdom Fungi; phylum Basidiomycota; class Agaricomycetes; order Agaricales; family Lyophyllaceae; genus Termitomyces; species Termitomyces sp. T108. Next base: position 122,446 of record JAGGAU010008268.1, read on the forward strand.
TACCTAGTAAAGAAAAACTTCTTCGGGAAGAAGTGTCTACAAAGACAAAGGCCAAAGATAATCAGTAAAGGTTCTACCCCACACCCGATCGGACGGGATTATCTACACGTTGACATTGATGATCAATTCTACTTCCGAGGTCGCTACGCATTTCCACGTACAAAGCAGTGGTCTTGAATGGCCCGAGTATCCACAAGGTAAATTTCAGCCAATACAGCCCGAGATGATTACTGTTCCACACCTTGACAAGTGTCACCAGTGCGTTCTATTAACATTGCGCCACAAACGATACGTCGTATGTTACAAACCACGAAGGGGCGGTCTGGTTCAAGCCGACTCAAGCCGAGGCCAAGACACCGCCAGCGGCTTGAACTGGACTCATATTTTTGGCACCAGGTCTGTCACTGTCAATATTGCATGTCCATGGTATATTATTCCCAAATGTAATGGTGGACCACTCATAAAATGTGACAGTCTTATATAAATATCGCTCTACCAACTTCTGCATCGTTAACATGGCCGCGCCAAAACTTTTATCCCTCGATAATGCTTCCCGTTTCCAACG
>JAGGAU010008269.1:0-117488 GCA_017657275.1 Termitomyces sp. T108
ACTATGGGTTATGACCCTCAAGAGCCTATGGGTTACGGGGTATGACAGAGTTATGGGTTATGGGGTCGATTTCCCCGCGAACCGACCCCGTGGATCAAAAATCCTATGGGGTATTACAGAGTATGGGTTATACCCGGTATGGACTATGACAGAGGCGACTGTATGTACACACTCTTTATACTATATGGGGTAAAAGAAAAGTGACCGGTGACCGGAGCCACTCAACCGATTCCATGAACTTCCTGCATCGCAAGTCCTTGAGCTGGCGGAGGCATCTCCGTCTGCCAAAACCACTTTGCTACCGAGCTCGCCTTATCAGGAGCTCTAGGCGACCAGGTAGTCAGACCAACGAGGCCCTCTTGAGCAGCCCATGGACATCGACGATACCCGTATCCCTACTACTACTGGGAGGTGCAGGCTGGGTTGCGTACGGTACCTCGCAGTCGTTTAGACATACCGTACTTGCTGTTGTAAGGTGCTCTAGGGTCGGAGGTAGGTGAACACTTGAATGTCGTTGTGGGTCACTGACAAGAGAATCGAGCAGTCGCAGCGATCCTTGGCGCAGTGGACTACAAGTCAACTTTTGCATGTAGTTATGCTACCGATGCAGATTATGATCAAGCATTATCAGAGTGTCACACTCGTAGTGCTCGGAGAGTACTCCGTGCTCTGCTGGCTAATGGAGGTTAGGATTAAATCTTAGTGACGCGTCTGACGACTCGCTTCTCACTCAACTTCATCGACTATAGGTGTATTCATAAAAATGGGTCAACATATAGCTTCTTTATATGTTCTACCGGTCGAGTGGACTAGCACCATGCGACCATTACAGGACCAATGCGAGCCAACACCGTACGAATCTGTTGATTCTCTGTTCCAAACAGATATGGGACTGCCACTCAGAGAGGTCTTTGATGAGTTTGACACGACTCCAATCGGGGTTGCCAGTCTGGCTCAAGTTCACATAGCTCGCCATCGGGAGACAGGGAAGAAGGTAGCTGTTAAGGTGGTTTTTTTAGATCACCCTAACGAAATGATTTTGATGATAGTCAACAGCTGCAACACCCGCATCTCGCAGAATTCTGCGATATCGACATGAAAATGGTGGAGGTTACTCTGGGTTTGACACCAGTCTAGATCGTGGAAAACCGTTATCTCATACCGCCATCACGCAGGTTGGGTCAAGTACTGGTTCCCGGAATTTGAATTCACATGGCTTGGAGTACGCATAATCCAAACCTGTGATCACCAACTGAATTTATGTATGTTTGACAGGAGGAAATGCGAACTAATCTACCGAAAGAGATGGACTTCAGACTTGAAGCTGACAATGCTGAACGGACAATCAAAGACTTTCATTCTATTCAAACATCGTTATATATACCCGAGACTATCATAGCAACGAAAAGAGTTCTTATTATGGAATACATCCAGGGAGGACGTGTAGACGACTTGAAATACCTAGCGGATGCTCACATCGATCGTAACAAGGTGGCGTTAGAATTGTCTAGAATATTCAATCAAATGGTGTTCGTCAACGGATGGTTTCACGCTGTGAGTGTTTTCCCCGTAATCGACAATCATTCCAAGCTTGATTACCATTTAGGACCCTCATCCTGGTAACCCCCATCATGCAAATCAAAATTGATCGTTGATTCATGTTGTATCCAGGAAATCTGCTTATTCGCCCTGCTCCAACAGGATCACGCTCTCCATTCAATTTCGAAGTTGTCTTACTTGACCATGGGCTGTATTTCGACCTCGATCCTACACTTCGTGTCAATTACGCGAAACTCTGGCTTTCTCTTATCGCTTCCGCTTCCCCTGCCGCGACATCTGATCGACAAAAGTACGCGGAGCTCGTTGGGAATGTTGGGCCGGATCTTGTCAGCCTGTTTCTGTCATCAGAATCTTATTCTGCTGACCGATCTTCGTCTAGTATCCTGTCTTTGAAGCAGCCCTGACTGGGCGGGCAGCACTCCAGGTTTCGTTTGACTCAGACAGGGAGAAAGAAGACAACCGCTCTTTCCCCCGCGCCTCTAGTATGATTGAAATAGAGCCTCAATCTAAAGCAGAATTGGACGCGATCAGGAATGCAGTCGTTTCTACAGAGGGTCTGCTCACATCGGTATTCGACGTCCTGCGCCGGGTCCCGAGGAGGGTGCTTATGGTCCTAAAGCTGAATGACTTGACTCGGTATCCTAACATTTTCTGGTTAAGATGATATGCTCACAAGTGATTAGGAGCCTGGATCATGCACTCATGACGACACATTCTAATGTACGAGGGGTTTCTACGTAGGATTGGTTCGTCGCAGCTGATGTGTTGATTCGCGCCGTAGATCCGAATATTCTTGATTACTGCGAAGTACTGTACATACGCTGTGTGGCAGGACGAGCGCAAGCGTCTTATCGATGCTATGCAACGGAGTAATTTTGACTTCTCCGTTCTAAGCAGATATTTTTTGGGCTGGTGGTGTGTAATTTCTCGCCTGAACTGTTTCATTTTTTGCCCCTCACAATCGTCGGTGCAGGCAATTCAGACGAGACTATTCCAAACTAGTCATTGGAGAGATTTTTATGGATATCCAAGCCTATACTGTCATTACGAAGGCCTGGATCAAAGGGTTGTGGAAGAAGGGTTTTGAGGGTGCCCATCGGGCGGCCGCAGGTTTGGCTTACTAGTTTCTTGCATGTTTTTGACTTATTTGTTGCGAACACACGTTTACACGGATGGTTCATCTATCCGTGGTAATATTGTCTTGTTCTTACAAGCTGACCATCAAAATACATATATTTCTGAAAGAACCTAATTATACTTATACATAATGTTCCGTACATACAGATGTCGCGAAGAATGATATGATCGGTACGATATAAATCTTCACTTTTTATTAATCCCAGCTAAGAACTCATCCAGGATCTCTGAACTCTTTTTCAAGGTCTCCCACTGGAACACTTGTATGGATGATGATATATATATAGTTGTTGGACATACCTGTTCCAATGTCAACGATATCCCTTTCTTCCCTGGCTTCTCGTCTCCTTCATTACCATAGAATTCACGAATGTCGATTAATGGTGTCCCCTTGAAGCTGCGTACTGTCGCTCGCTTTTTCTTTCCCAATAATACGTATTTGTCGCCGTCAGGCGTGCTTTTCACGGTAATATCCTCGTTCTGTAAATTGAAACAAGCTGTTCACGATGGGACAAGTGGCACATACTTCGATCACATTTTTTTCACTTCTGAGTTTCTTAGACACAGATTCGTCTTGCCCCGACTCATATGTTCCATACTCTTCTTTCACAGAGTAATCTGAATTAGATTCATCCCTATTTTGGTGCTTCTACAAATTGTGTGCGTTAGCCTAGTCGAAGTGCAAAAGCCGTCTCAGATGAACCTGGATAGGTTTGGAGGGCTTTGTGCCTTCATTTTCTTCGACAAAGTCTTGCGAATTGACTTTTCTCTTCGCCATATATAGAAATTCGACGAAAGGGACCTCAGTTGGACTAGTCGAGAAACGGCTGGACCGAGGACGCCGCAATGCAACTGTGCCAAGCCCAACGTATGTAAATCACCCAACAAGCTGCCACGTGACAAAAATTCCACTTGAAAGTGGTGTGCTAAAAAAACTTGTTAGTCTCGTCAATTTCTTATAAATTGTAGAGATCACGCGGCTCTTCTTCGTTCTGGTTATCATGTCCTTTAACAGTACATCAGAAGTTACTCTTTACTCTGCTACCGATCTCTCTTCCCTCAGCTGGTTCGAGCAGAAGTGGGTTGCCTGGTATGTCATGATTGGAAACCCCGTCATCGCGACGGGTTTAATGAGTTTCCTACTTCACGAAGTATGTGCTTTATCCAGTCTTTTGGCAATGTCATCAATAATTCCCTGTTTCTGCCAAAGATTGTTTACTTCGGACGTGCTATTCCCTGGATTATCATCGATGCTATACCCTACTTCCGCAAGTGGAAATTGCAGCCTAGTAAAGTCCCTACACCTGAGCAGCAGTGGGAATGTACTAGGCTTGTACTTTTCTCACACTTTACTATTGAACTGCCAACGGTAGATTGTTTATATTTCTCGTCCTTGACGACTATTAACACGATTTTCTTCGAAGATATGGTTGTTCCATCCGCTGGCCGAGTCCATTGGCATGTCAACGTATCAGGTTCCCTTTCCGCCTTTGAAGACAATGGTCCCTCAAATCGCGTTCTTTTTTTTCTTTGAAGAATTCTTCCATTTCCTGGGTCAGTTATTTTGTGATTGGACGATGTCGTCTTCTCATTTTTGTGCAGCCCATCAAGCACTACATACTGGTGTCTTGTACAAGCATATCCACAAGATCCACCACAAGTATTCTGCACCTTTTGGTCTCGCGGCCGAGTATGCCCACCCTGCTGAAGTTATGATACTCGGGACAGGAACTATTCTTGGTCCTTTGCTGTACTGCTACTTAACTCGAAATTTCCACATTGTCACCATGTATATTTGGATTACGCTTCGCCTTTTCCAAGCGATTGATGCACACAGTGGTTACGGTACCCCAGTGCCCATTTTTCTGGAATACAAAGCTGATAAAATCGTTATAGATTTTCCTTGGTCCTTGCAGCACATTCTTCCTTTCTGGTCTGGTGCTGAACACCACGACTTCCACCATATGGCTTTCACAAATAATTTTTCCACTTCTTTTCGCTGGTGGGACCGTATCTTTGGCACTGATAGCAAGTACCGTGAATATCGTACTCGTGTCGCGATAGCGAAAAAATCAATGAAGAATGCGTCCAAGGAAGCTCGAGCAGCCATTGAGAAGAAGCTTTTGGAGGAGGTTGAGGCCGAAGGCATTAGAGCCGAAGCTGAGGCTGAAGGTAGCATGCCCAAAACAGCCAAAGTGCAGTAGATATACACATAGTTATACATATATGCATGAGAGGGACATAATGTTAGATACGGATGCACAAATTCTTCAGGTTCGAGCAACTCGTATTTGACTCTCAATCATGTCTCGATTTGGCTTGCTGACGCAATAATGTGTGGCCCTGAATTCCCTTCTTCCTGAACAAACTCAGACAGGCGTTTGGATCTCTCCCATCTGCAGTCCGACGCAGCAACCGGGATCTCATTCTCCTGACCATCTGTAGAGGACGATGAAGATCTTACGCTCATCCAAGAAAGTAGTTCCTCCAGTGAGTTTTCCTTACGCGCGCCTGTACCTTCACATCTTGGAACGCGATTTGACATTCTTCTGACAACTCCAGCCGCCACAAATCGCGGAACTCATAACCAAACTTCTCAATACCTCGACAGATGACCTACACGATGTCCTCTCTCAGATCGACGTCTGGATATGGCCTCGAACAGACCTCAATGCTTGGATAAAAGTCCTAAACAAGTTCGATAAGGTCCTGGAGGATGTCATTCGTGAATACCACGTGGAGGACCTCCAACTCACTGAATTTACACCTTCAACAAAAAGGACGGTGACCGCGGTACTCAAGTTCGAACGCCTTCTACTTGAGAACTCCACCAACCGAAAAATGTTTAATTCTTATGATGTGAGTCTGTTGCTGCTTGCCTATCCCATTCGATCCCAAATACTCAAATTGACTTCCTTCTTCTTTTTCCAGCGTATCAACACGTTGTTATTTGCAGAGGATCTCGATGTGATCATTCTCGCCCTCAATGTCCTGCTGCGTCCTGCACAGCAGTACTCGTCTCAAGCAGCAGTCAGTCACGCCCTCGGCATTTCAACACCCAAATTATTGTCCCTCGTCAAGAGATGGCCTCACCTTCGTGAATATGGTGTTGGCCTTGTGGACCTCGCTAAGACAAAAGGGAGTCCTGAAGTAGATCGACTTCCAGTAGAAGCACGCGAGGTGAATTTCAGCTTCTATAAGACAGAAACAGATGGGGAGAAGAAAGAAAAGGAGAGTAAAATGGAGACGGATGCCTTCGAGGCGCCGCAAAGCTCCCCCCGCAAGCCCGCAGCGCTACCTGCGTCGTCAGGCTCTGGAGCAATCACCATACACGTCAGTGAAGAGCAGTTGGCTTCAAAGCCCGTAATGGTTCTGCTCTCTGATTTGATTAATGCGTACAAAGTCCCAGACGACGAGAAATTTGAGCTATTGACTCGTATTCGTGCTGCCAAAGCCCTAGCGCCGGGTCAGGAAGCAGATCGTGTCAAGCTAATCACCATTCGTCTACTTGCGATCGCTATCTATGGTCATACCCACCCCGAGTCGCAAGCTTCAACTTCTCTTTTTCTCTATGAGCCTGACGTGATTGCACACATTTCGGAGCTCCTTCAGATTGATCAAGACATTCATGTGCATCTTCAGACTACAGCCGTAGCAGCGCTCGATTCCCTTGCGCGCTATCGACAGCGTAACCAGGAAGTCTTGACGGCTGTCAATGCTGGCGTGAATCACGGAATCCTTATGGCGCTCGTACGCAAGACTTTGACGGATGCAGCGTCTCCGGATTCGACCCTTCCTCAATCTTTCATCGACGCCCTTCTGAATTTTGTAGCTTATATCTCGTCCCATTCAACGGGCGGTAATATGGTCGTCGGCGCTGGGCTTATACCAGTCCTGATCGAAGTTATCAACAACAGAATCCCAAGCCGCCTTCCTGTTCTGTCCAAGACTATGCAGCTCATCGACAATATCCTGTATGGATACACCAATGCTTTCAACATCTTTTGTGCCTCACGCGGAATCGAGACGTTAGTCGACAGGATTGAGGTGCGCTTCATGGTTACTAAATTTGTATAATATTAACACAAAGTCAATTATGTAGTACGAAGTCGATATAAACATCAAGGATCATGGCTCACCAGATGTGGCACGCGATGTCGTTGGATCACAAGGTTTGTTGAAATGTAGAGTGTGTTAAATCCGTATATAACTTCATCTTCATGTTCAGGGGAGATACCCATCGCGCGTAGTGCTGCTTTAAAGCATATTCTTCGTTCAATGCACCGTATGATGCAGTCCTCCGGTACGGCGGAAGGTCTTCGGGGCCTGATAGATCTGTCACTTCTCAAGTCCATAAAAAAGGTTATGGAGCATCGAGTTGTCTTTGGTCCTACTATCCTTCCGCTGGGTGAGTTCGTATGTTTCTATGGATTGCCCCTCATATTGACACGATATAGCAATCAACATCATGGCAACCTTTGTGCACAACGAGCCCACATCACTAGTCATCATCCAGGAGGCTGGGTTACCTGATACATTTTACAAAGCCATTGAAGCTGGTTTGGAGCCTTCAATCGAGGTGAATAGTGTTACTGCATTTCTATGTCATGCAGATTGAGTTTGATTTCGCAATCAAGGTCATCCAAAGTGTAGCAAATGCGATCGGTGCGCTCTGTCTGAATGAGGTGGGGCAGGCTCAGCTCGCTCGCCGTCCTAGCATCATCCCTGGCATTATGACTATTTTCACGTCTGAGCGTCACCTCAAGGTATTGCTTGAAAAGGAAAACGCAGTCCTTGTTGGAACTTCCATTGACGAGTTGATTCGCCATCATCCATCCCTTAAACCCTCCGTGTTCGACGCGATCAAGGCGACCATCATAAAAATTGAGGAGCTCGGTGAGGTGTATAAGGTTCCAGATGACTTGAAACATTGGTATCAGCTAGTCCCCTCAAGTTCCGCCTCATCATTGCGCGACGAAGATGTTGCAATGGTGGATGTGGAAGGAGATCGTACTGACTCAGTGCCGGAAGTCACTGTCGGTGGCAGTGAAACAACTGATGAAGACCAAATTTTAGAACCCAAATCACACGACAATATTGTTGTCCTATTCATAGACGCTTTGGGTCGGGTAAGAAGATTGTCTTTACATGATATGCACCAGTCTCTCTAAGTGCTTCATATAGTTCTTGGAAGGCCTCTTTCAGCATACACCTCATTGCAGAGATTTCATAACTGCTGCTGACGGTTTGGACCTTCTTGGAAGGCTTACGAGCTTGCCTTGTCTCCCCTATGACTATGCCAACAGCGTCGCCTCTGACTCAATGGTTCAAGTGATGCGTACGCTGACAGAAGTGGCAAGTGAGGAAACACTCCAGCATTTAGCGCAACTTGTCAAGCAGTCTCTAGCCGAGACTGGATCCTTCTGGAACGTCATCAAGGAGCCTTCAAAGCTGCTACCTCTTGTTGACATTCAAGGTCTGTCATTCGCTGAACGTATGCTTTGTTCCTATATTCATCCTTCCTGTCCCAGCTGAGGAGTGTGAGACTGCCAATCGTCGCTTCCGGGACCTCGTCACCCTCCATATTCGCATAACGCTTCTCTCAGATGTCTTCTCAACTGCTGGATATGCACATGGGCGTGCTGCCATTGGGTTGCTTCTTACTTTGATGCATAACATGTCCTCAGAGGTCTTGAGTAACCTAGGATTTCTTCACAGAGCAACTATTTGGGAGAATATCACTCTCAACGTCGGACTTGTGTCTCGTGGTATTGCTGTTAAGGTCACACCTCCGCCGTCCCCGCTGGCAACAACACCAAACCCTTCGACCACTCGCCTTCTGGATGCTGAAAGTACGCCCAGTGGTGATCAGATTGTTGCGCCTTCATCCTCAGGGACTGTCATGGAAAAGAAGAGTGACGGGCCTCAAGAGCACAACGCTGCTGCCCTCAAACATCTGACTCATGGTTTGCCTGCTGCTCTTGCGCCATTGTTCCAGTGTGCGTGGTCCTTTCTAATTGAAGAAGCTTCTTCTCATGACATTTTCTCAACTCCAGCAATGGTTAAGATGTTCCATGCCAGGCGTAATCCAGAACTTGCGCAAAGAAAGCAAGTCAATGATATATCGGCAACGATTGCAGACGTAATGGTCAAGTATCTTGAAGTTCGCAGTTTCGGTGAGTTCTTATCGGTGACTATCCGGAGTTTAACTTGACCCTTCGTTGACAGACGATGTGCCTTCCTTGTTCGCATATTACAGTGTCGTGTTCGGTGTTTATAGTGTGTTGCTTGTAGATGGTGAATGATTTTTGCATGCTTGTCCTCGTCGTCTCTGACCACTCGATATCCCCATCAGAAAGAACTACCACTCAAATACTGAATACGATTGAATTGTTTGCTTTCTTTAAAGCAGGAGGGTTTGAGGCTATCTTGAATGTTTGTCGAACACTGATGGGTTCAATTGAAAGGATAATGAAAGTGGGCGAGGAAGAGCGAACTAAGTCTGAAGCTGTGGAGCTTAACGCTGCTTTCACCGCGCTCAAAGTGGCTCTACATTTTATTCGACCGATTATTTCCTCGAAACCTCTCATTGAGTCAGGCCAGACATCTCTCCTTTTCACTCGCGATAAAAAGGACACCGATCCCGAATATTTCGAACCTCACAACTTTCTAGTCAAGCTGCGAACGGCGGTTCTTCCTCTTGTTCAGGCGCTTTGGAGTGCCCCTTGGTTGATTTCTGCTCCTCTGGATGTCAGCAAGCCGATTGTCAAAACAGTTCTTGAACTTGTAAACGGAGAAGGTGAAGAGATGAAGAGTGATCCTTCTCTTGAAGCCGGATCCGGAGTTCTTCCTCCTACAATCATCCATACCCGTCCTCCGGGAGCTGACGAAGGCCGTGTCCAAATACTGACGGATATGGGATTTCCGCGTTCTGCTGTTGAGCGTGCTCTCATACGCACTAATAATAACCTCAACGCGGCCACCGAAATCTTACTTTCGCAGCCATTTCCTTTACCTCCGGACCCAGAACCAGAAGCTGAGGCGGAACAGTCAGCTACTAATCCTTTTGAGGCAGCACCTTCTGAGAGGGAGACACGCACCGCAACTGAAGACTCTAGTGAAACTTCGGGGGATTCTGTCGAGGCTGCATTCCCATTGGGGAAGAACGCGGAGGAGTGGCGGAAGGATTTGGACGAAGCACGGGAATCTTTGCGTGCTGGATTCAGTCGACAAGCATTGCTCTTGATTGATGAACATGTCTCTTTGCTTTTTGAGCTCCATGTCATCTTTGTTCGCCCCAATAATGCCCATCGTGAACAAGCAATTCAAGATCTCGTGGATGACGTCAAGGCATTTTCTCCCTTCGCTTACGACGTGCAGGAGCAGCCTCTTGCTAACAGATGTCGCCTCCTGGCTTTAGTCCTCTCAGAATCACCATCCCTCCTCAGCCAAGGAGTACGAGAAGTACTTCTAGAAAACCTTCTCGCCCTTTTGCCGTCTTGCGTTGATCGCCTCGATCATCCTCCTCGATGGCTTGCAACACATCTCCTGGTTACAGAAGCATTGTTCACTCTCGCAGCCGAGCCTCGTACCATAATCCTACCAAAGGAAGGCGAACCCATATTTTCAGAAGTCGTTGCTGTTGGTCCTCCACTCACTGATGCCCAAGCAGTTGTCTTTGATTTCTGCCTACGACTTCTGGATACTTCTGGGCTACCTGGAGATGAGTTCCTTTCGGTGCTACGACTTCTCGTCTTCCTCACGCGGGACCATGATATCGCTTTGCAGTTCTTGAAATGTGGTGGCGTTGTCAACTTACTCAAATGCGTCAGAGAAGCATCTGTCGTAGGCAGTTCCGCGTACATTGCTACTATTCTGCGTCACATAGTGGAAGACCCTGCGACAGTTCGTCAAATCATGCAACACACGATTAAGCGTTATTTTGGGCTTCCTAGGAATCGCGTCGTCGATGTTGCCAACTACATGCGAAACTGTAGCTCCCTTGCCCTCCGCAACCCAGAAATTTTCTTGCAAGTTACTCAATCTCTCTGCTTGCTCGGTTCCCCTTATTCTACTCCAACTGTCAGCCTTAAACCTGAACAATCAATAATCGAGGATAAGAGAGGTCATGCAGAGGTCAGCACGGAAATGCAGGTGGACCAGCCAACAGTAACCTCATCCATCACAACTTCTTTTGGTTGGGCTGAAGGTGTTATCCATGCATTGATCAACGAACTTGCATCCACGACAAAGTCAATCATTACATCCCCCCCATCTACTATATCTTCAGAACGAGATGTTCCAGAAACATTGTCTGGGGCCGAGGCTACTGCGTCATCTGCGATATCATCGACGACTGAAGTGGGACATGGCTCTTCTCAAAAATCCAAAATCGAGACTTGTGATTACGCTTCCTTCATCATGCAATGCCTCAGTGAATTGCTTTTCTCCTACGAGTCGTGCAAGATTGCGTTCCTTTCCTATTCTTTCAAAAAGAGGACACAAACACCTGCAAAGGAATTAAATAAGTTCAAGTCTGGCACTCTTAGTTTCCTCCTCAATGACCTCATCACTTTCGGGACAATTATTCCTCAAGATCGACCTGAACAAAGCCCGAATCGTAACACTCTTTGCACTTGGGCTATGTCAGTCATTGTTGCCCTTTGTGTCGACAGCGTTCCCAATCACGAGGTTAAAGAAATTCCCGCCGATCTGGTGTCAGTCCGCAAGTTCGTTTTGGAAGCTGTCAGTCGTGCAATCAAAGATCCTCCCCCAAGTGAAAGCACCGACGCGCGCTATGGCCGCCTCCTTGCCCTGGCCGAATTGTGTCACCGCTTGTTGACGGTCAGATCTCACGCGACACATCGAAAGCAGATCGACGACAACCTCACACACATTGCGAAAGTTATGCTGGAAAAAAATTTCGTTGCCACTCTCACTACAGCTCTGTCGGAGATCGATCTCAATTATCCGAACATTCGCCGCCTTGTTCCCGCTATGCTGAAACCATTGGAATACCTGTATGGGCTGTTCTTCTAGTAATGGCTTGTCACTGATGCGTTGCTAGGACAAAACTCGCAATCAAGATGAGTAGATTGTCCGGCAAGAGCAAGGATATTGCGGGTAGCTCAAAATCAGAGAGCGAGTCCTCTATCTCGTCGACTGACGAAGAAGATGATTCGGATATGGAAGAGGAAGTCCGGGAAGAAACGCCAGATCTCTATCGCAATTCCGCACTTGGTATGTATGGAGGAGTAAGTCTTTTCTATTTTTTGATCAGACAGATTTCCCTGACAACACTAGGAGATGGACGATGTACATTATGGTGGAGAAGATGAGATGGATGAAGATGGAGATGATGAGGAGGATGTCGAGATGGATTTCGGTGAAGAAACTGGTAGTGAACACACGTCCAATACTGAAGACGAAGAGGATGAGGGTGTGGATGACGAAACTCATGGTACTGGGGAAGTTTGGGGTGATGGTGAAGAGGACGAGGATCTCGTTGAGAATGATGAAGATGAAGATGATACAGGTGATGAAGATGAAGATCCACAAGATGAAGATGCAGAAGATGAGGAGGAGGATGTCATGTGGCAGGTGTGTTGAAATGTCCCTATTCTCGTTCAGCTAGATTGACAAAGTTCAACAGGACATCCATGGTAACGTTGATGGCATTCGCATTGGAAGAAGTGATTTGGATGAAGAGGATGAGCACGGCAATATGGGTTAGTATTCAGTTGCCTATATCTGCCACTGTTGACCAATCTTCTAGTTCCTATACAAATAATCCATGAAGAGGGTCATGAGGTTGATGACATTGGTTCTGATGAAGAAGAATACGCACTTGAAAATGCTGGTGGTAGTAGTATTGAACAGGCATTTGATTTTGCAGATGCTTTCATTCATGGTGCCAATCGCAATGGTGGTATATTTGTGCATCGTCGGCGAGACCTTAGTATGTGTGGAATCTCTTTAATAGTCTTCGCTGGACTAACAACAACAATAAGTGGAAGATTCCAACATATTTGGCCGTTCAAGAAGCGGTTCTGCTATTCAGCCAGATGTGACAGTACATCCTTTATTGCTTGATACTTCATCTGGTGGGAATCATGACCCTACAAATCAAACTCGCATTTCCCGCCATCCTCAACGTCTTGTGGCAGGCGGTGGGCCTCAGCTTCGCCAAACTATCGATGATCTCATCAGCGGGGGGGCCGTTCAACTTTTCCAACAAATCATGCATGCTCGAGGCCCAGGTGGTACAGAAACTATTCGCCTCGAGGTCCCTGCGGGGGCTGTTGTAAACTTCGATCGAGGGTATCTCCAGCATCGAAGGATCACACAAGGAGGGTTCTCTGCTGCCATCCGAGTCGAACCTCCATCTGGTTCCAGCGATCGAATCAGTCGTGAGCTAGACCCGCTCCTCACTGGTCAAAGGTGGGCTCAAGAGGTCAAAATCCTGAACGGAGATTTTGTGGCAGAAAGGTTAACTAAACTCACAAAACATGTCGTCTTGGCGTTGTTACCGGCAGCTGTCGAAGGTATCAGACGAAACAAAGAACGTGAGGAGAAAGAGAGGGTCGAAAGAGGGGAAACTGAAGCACGGGTGAAGGCTGAACTCGAGGAAAAGGTTGCCACTGATGTATCGGCTAAAGCAGAAGAGAAAGCTTTGCCTGAAGCAGATGCGGCCACTGACGCTTTGGTTGCCACCATACCTGATGAATCGATGGAACACGCGATAACTCCAGAGTCAATCGACACTGATGCTGATATGGCTGACGTTGGAAATCCTGCTGATGTTGATGCAGGATCTTCGGTGCAGCCAGCTGAATCATCTTCTGCTCCAGCGTCGTCCGAGCGCATCACAGTTTTGATTCATGGTAGTTCAGTTGATATTACTGATACTGGCATCGACCCCACCTTTTTAGAAGCTCTGCCTGATGACATGAGGGAAGAGGTTTTGAATCAACATGTCCGTGATCAACGCGCTGCCAGAGTGGAACGACCTGCCGACTCTCAAATTAGTTCAGAATTCCTTGACGCCTTGCCTCCAGAGATTCGTGCCGAGATAATACAGCAAGAAGCTGCACAGAGGGCGCGCGTGCCTGCTATCGGTGGGCCAGCTGAGATTGACAATGCTACTTTTCTTGCCAGCCTTGAGCCAACCCTGCGGCAGACTGTCCTAATGGAACAGGATGAAGGATTCATTCAAACTCTTCCATCTCATATTCTCGCAGAAGTTGGCGCCTACCGTGAAGATCAGGAACATTCGCATCGACTTGCAGCACGAGACGCGACGATTCGTGGTCCACCTACTTCCACAAATGCAAATCGGAAGCCCGTACATCAGCATGATGCCATTCAATTACTTGATAAAGCTGGAATTGCTGTACTCGTTCGGCTTCTGTTCTTTCCTCAAGTCCTGAAGAAGACGCTCCTGTATAAAGTCCTTGTCAATCTCTGTGAAAACGCCAGGAGTCGAACAGAATTGTTTAACCTCCTTCTGAGCATCCTGCAAGATGGAACTGGAGACCTTGCTGCCGTCGACAAAAGTTTTGCGCAGATGTCTGTGCGGAACACGAAAGGTACGACCAAGGCTTTAGGAAAGCAAAAGGCAACCTTGGACTACCTTTCCGCATTGGTGTTGAACCCGCAAAGTGAACTCATACCGGACCTCGTCGTGCAACGTTGCCTCGAAGCATTGACATTCATTGTTAGCTCAAATGAACTGTCTTCTCTTTTCTTCTTGACAGAACATGAACTTCCTGTTGGCCTGCGTCGATCTGCCTCGAAAAAGGGCAAAGGCAAAGAGAAACAGGTGCCGCAAACACACTATCCGGTTGTCTTGTTGCTTGGACTATTAGACCGACAGTCCCTTCTCAAAACACCCGCCATTATGGAGTCTGTTGTTGGCCTACTTGCTACAGTCACTCGGCCTCTTGCAAGCCTCAAGGACAAGGGTTCAGATGTAGATCCTCGTACCACCACTTCTAATGGTCCCACGGCGACCGAGACGGAGCGAATGCAAGTAACAGAGGGTGAAGATGCCCTAGTACCCCCAACAAATTCTACACTTGAGCAGCTGACTGCTGGTGCTTTAACAACTGGTGAGTAATTCCTGGAATTTTGTAGGCTCTTGACCCACATTTGAAAAGGCGATCCCGAAACGGCCATCCGACCTCCTCCCTCCATCGAAGCAATGGAAGAAAAAATTCTTTTGGCAAATCCACCACAAATACCCCATGCAGTTCTACGTTTCATCGTTAATATCCTGACCGTTGGTGAATGTTCAGGTCGAACGTTCCAACAAAGTCTCGCCCTCATTCAGCACCTTTCCTATGTTCCCGATGCTCGTGATGTCATTGCCCAGGAACTCAAAGCCAAAGCACAAGAAGCGGGGCAAATCCTTTCTTCTGACCTCGACGAGCTTTTGATCGTACTACAGGGCTCTCAAGGAGATTTGTTATCTTCCGTTGCCTCAAAGTTCTCATCTGCCTCATCTGTTCAAGCCAAACTTTTGCGTGTCCTCAAGACCATAGACTACATGTATACGCCAAAATCGACGGGGTCTTTGGAATTTGTCAGCGGTGATGATATAGAGAAAGTCCAAGTCATTTATGAATCCTTCCAATTCTCCGGCCTTTGGCAGAGACTGGGCAACTGCTTATTTGTTATTGAAGAAAAACCAGCCACAGAACACATTGCCACAGTTCTTCTACCCCTTATCGAAGCATTGATGGTTGTTTGTAAATATGTCGGTACCAAAGGCATAGCAAACGCGGCTCGAGTATTGCGCGCATCATCATCACCCAAGTCACCTTCGACATCTGCAGAATCGATGGAGGATCTGTTTGTCTCGTTCACCGACAATCACAGGAAAGTTCTGAATCTGATGGTTCGCAACAATCCCTCTCTCATGAGTGGCTCTTTTTGTCTTTTGGTCCACAATCCACGCGTACTTGACTTCGATAACAAGCGGAACTATTTCAACCAACAACTTCACCGACGACCTCATTCCCGCGAGCATCACGGAACGCTACAACTCAACGTCCGTAGAGCACGAGTTTTTGAAGACAGCTTCCAGTATTTGCAGCGCAAAACTGGCGACCAAATTAAGCATGGTAAGCTCAGTGTGCGATTCTACGACGAGGAAGGTGTGGATGCAGGTGGTGTTACGCGCGAATGGTTCCAGATCCTGGCAAGGCAAATGTTCGATCCCAACAATGCATTATTCCAACCCTGTGCCGCCGACAAACTCACATACCAGCCAAATAAAAATTCCTGGGTTAACCCTGAACACCTATCATTCTTCAAGTTCGTGGGCCGTGTGATCGGGAAGGCCATCTACGATGGTCGCCTTCTCGACGCGTACTTTGCGCGCAGCTTGTATAGACAATTATTGGGCAAACCCGTCGACTACAAAGATGTTGAGTGGGTTGACCCGGAGTATTATAAATCCCTTTGCTGGATTCTTGAGAACGACCCGACTGTACTCGACCTTACTTTCAGCGTTGAAGCGGATGAGGTTCGTGCTTGTTTCAAAGTCAAAGTTGACATTCTTGAGTGATTCTTCTTTTAGTTTGGCGTGAGCCGCATCGTACCTCTGAAAGAGGGTGGTGAAACAACCTCTGTAACGCAGGAGAACAAGCGAGAGTTTGTGCAATTGTCTGCTCAGTATCGACTCTATTCATCTATTGAGAAACAAATCGAGAGCCTATCAAGTGGCTTCTATGAGATCATCCCCAAAGATCTCATTACCATCGTACGCATTATTCTCTCATTGGTGACTCCTTTGACTGATCTATCCATACAGTTCAACGAAAAGGAACTCGAACTCCTCATTTCTGGAACACCTGATATTGACGTTGACGAATGGCGAGCTGCTACTGAATACAACGGATACAGCAGCTCCGACCCGAACATTGTCTGGTGGTGGCGTGCTCTTAAGTCATTCAA
The DNA here is from genome assembly GCA_017657275.1 of Termitomyces sp. T108. Taxonomy (NCBI): domain Eukaryota; kingdom Fungi; phylum Basidiomycota; class Agaricomycetes; order Agaricales; family Lyophyllaceae; genus Termitomyces; species Termitomyces sp. T108. Next base: position 16,657 of record JAGGAU010008269.1, read on the forward strand.
CCGCGATGAGCGTGCAAAAGTCCTCAGTTTTGCGACGGGGACTTCACGCGTGCCCCTTGGCGGTTTTGTTGAACTACAAGGCGTCCAAGGTGTTCAAAGGTTTTCGATACACAAAGCATACGGAGAGTCGGACCGCCTGCCACAAGCTCATACTTGTTGGTGACATTCACGTCCCATCCGGAATAATATACTGATCCTGCTGTCCAGGCTTCAACCAGATTGATCTTCCGCAATACACGTCTTACGAAATGCTCCGTCAACAGCTATTGTTGGCTATCAACGAGGGCGGCGAAGGTTTTGCCTTTAGCTAGATGACCGACGGGAAGTATATGCATCCTTTTCAAGTTTGAAGAAGTTCGCGACAGCCAGGTAATAACTGATACCAACACTAAAAATTAAACGAGAAACGTGTAGAAACAGAATCTCATCTTTGGTGTATATACAAACGCATTGATACTATCGTTTTGTTGTTCTGTCAAGTGGATTCACATGTTCCGGAACGTCCTCGACGGCCGCGCATTTCTTGAAGCTCTGCCCGGAGGATAATCCGCTCTGAAAGACTGACAACTATCCCGTAGCAAAATACTTATTACTCTAACTATGCATGACATGATACCAGCAGCAATTTGCGACGAAATTCTTGGGTATCCATTACGGTAGATTATTTCGTCTTGTCTGCAATTGATCTTGGTTTCTTCCGGAAAAGACGACGGGCCAGCAACATCCAAATGGCGGAAAACAAGGAAACAAAAGGAAGGATATATCCAATCCACCAGAGCGGGCCAATCTCCTTATCCAGCTTCTCAACAAACGCGTCAACTTGCGCGCTGAGTTCCTGAGGGGTACCGGAGTTGTCAATGACATAGTCTGCATAAGCCACCTTGTCGGCGATGTGCATCTGTGCGTTGATCCGTGCCATGGCTTCTTCGCGAGTACAGTTGTCGCGCTCCACAAGGCGCTGAAGCTGGATGTCGGCTGAGCTGAAGAAGGGGAAAGTATTAGATTAAAGAGTTGGGTAAGTTGGATGGAACAAACAGATCTCCTCACCAGTATACAACGACGACTTGGCCAACCCATTTCCAAAGCCCTCCTTCAATTAGTAAAGGAACATCAAGTACGCAAAACTTCTCGCTGCCAGTGTAGTGCTCGATTATCTTGCGGAACATGGCCCACCTCACGGCTGGATGTACAATGGCGTTCAACTTCTTCCGTTTCGCCTCGTCGTTGAAAACGATTTCCCCCAGTTTCTTGCGATCGAGGCTTCCATTCTCAAGCAGTATCTCTGGTCCAAACTCCTTGACTATCTTCTTGAGGGCTTTGGTACCCGGCAAGACGGCCACACGCGCAAGAAGGTCGGCGTCGACGATTTGAATCTTCTTTTCCCTAAGGAGCTTGGATACAGAGGACTTTCCTGTGGCTATCCCACCGGTGAGGCCAACGACTGACAGCTTTCAGAGATTTCAGAAGAAAGGAGAACCGACCGACCTACCCAACATACTGCCAAGAATCTGGGGGACCTCGGCAGTCCGCGGAGTTGCGATATAGCACGTGGGTTTGCTTAGCGCTCTCTCGAGTCTTCGGAACCATTTACTTATACCACGAAACAATGCGAGGTTTCGTTGTATCAGATCTCAAGCATCACTCCCAAATACCCTTGTCCATCAATGCACCAGAACCCAAGCCAGGTCCTGGTCAGGTCCTTGTTGACGTCTTTAGTGCTGGTCTCAATTTCTTCGACGTATGGTTTCTTGGAGTTTGCGTAAGCTTGTGAAGTAATATTTACGCTCCAATAGACCCTCCAAACCCAAGGAAAATATCAATTGAAGCCTGCCCTGCCGTTCGTGCTCGGTGCAGAATTTGCAGGGAGGATATCCAAAGACTCTCCGATTCCCGAAGGCTGTCCGTACAAACCAGGAGACCGAGTGTTCGGTGCGGGGCAGGGAGCTTATGCAGACAAGGTTGCTGCCGATGTTGGGCAAATACTGCCACTTCCGGATAACATAACATATGACCAAGGTGCTGGTGCGTGACTCAAAGTGCTTGTAGCGTGACAACGCGACTGAAGAAGTTTGTAGGTCTGTTCGTCACTTGGCCCACAAGTTACGAAGCTCTGGTGGGTCGAGCTAATTTGAAACCGGGTGAATAGGATCGTCACTTTACCTTTTCGTCGAAATCAACAATTCCTCCACCCATTCTAGGTGAATGGGTTTTAGTAACAGCCGCCGCAGGCGGTGTCGGAATTGCTGCCGTGCAGCTTGCTAAAGGTACTTTTTCGACCCCTCCTGGACAACTTTGGGTGTATGATTGACAGGTTGATCAATAATCAGTTCTGGGTGCTAAAGTAATAGCGGCGGTAGGCTCAGACTCAAAAGTTGAGGTCGCTAAGCGTTACGGTGGCGCTGACTTCGGCGTCAACTATTCAAATCCTGGATGGCAAAAGGAGGTAATGAGATTGACTGGAGGAAAGGGTGTGGATGTGATATACGATCCGGTTGGCCTTATAAATGGTATGTTATGTATATTCATTGAAATCTATGTTCGTCCTAGTCCTACACCTTTAGATTCTTTAAAATGTATTGCATGGAAAGGACGAGCGTTGGTTATTGGATTTGCCGCTGGGACAATCGAAAAGGTTAGTGTATTCTTTGTTATCGGGCAGTCTCCCTTCTGAAACCCGAGATTGTAGGTACCCATGAACCTTGTGCTCCTTAAAAACATTTCTCTTGTTGGATTACATTGGGGCCCATATTCCAGTGCGTCGACTGCTTTGACGATATATTCGAGACTCATCGCTGGAAATACAGAGTTTGATCAAGGCCGAGTTTCTATCGTATGGAAAGTTCTGCTCGAGTGAGTCTCGTTCGTAGGTTCTGATGTGCATCCGAACTTATTTTTTCAGTCTCTTTGCGTCTCGTAAGATAGTTCCTGTCATGTATAACCGTATTTATACCCTCGAAACACTTTCGGAGGGCTTGACTGCCATTGAACGACGCGAGACTTGGGGTAAAGCCATCGTGCGGATTAGAAATGAGCGAGACGCAAAGCTATAGGTTACAACTATCTTTGTCGATATACTTTCTATATATTCCTGTTAACATCCGTGCATACAGTATGAAACCACAAATCTATGTCCGCGACATCTACCGTCCACCCAAAAGTTTCCAAAGGTTGGTCTCGTACTCATGCGCAAGCACCTGATCTGCTTGTTCTATGTTCATTTCGTCATTAAGTTCTTCATACAACGCTTCCTCGTCTGTTTCTGTAGGCATCAAATGATTGTCAGCAAGGGCAACAGACCCTGAACGAGCTTGAGCACGAGGTATCAAAGACTTTGGCAGAGTAACGAGGGAAGGGTGAATTTCGCGTTGAAGTGGAAGGAGGAAGGGAAAAGCGGTTGTTCCTTCAAGTAGAGATGAACCGTCGTCGGAACCATCCTCATCTTCCCCATTATACTCGCTGCCATCCTCATCGTCAGCTTCCACCTCGTCTTCTGTTTGTGTTGTTTCTGATAGCACTGGTATATCAATTAATAGCTGCGCAAAATATTGTTCTTTGCTCAGCCCCGTCATACCCATCATCTCCAGAACTTGTGTTACGTTTTCAGTCGTTATCTATCGTTGGACACATCAGAATCAGAAACGATCCAGTAAGCTGAGCTATGAGCTAGCGCGTACGTCATCGCTGGTCCGATGATAGATTTTGATATCAGCTTTCATAGAATTTTCTTGCTCGCGCAAGGTGATAGATCGATGTACGACCTCAGTCACGAATCCCACGAGGATGGCGGAGAAGAGTCGTATGGTATCTGCCGATATCGATGAAGCTGCATCTGATTGCTCAACATCATATCTTGATTTATAGATTCTGTACAATCGAGGTCAATACCTCTCTATCTGGGACAGCACGGGAAACCTCACGTCATTAGCCTACTAAGTGTCGATAAATGAAAAAATCCCATGTTTCTGTCAATCAAGGTCTTGCAGTTGATACCTTTGCTTTCGAAATCCTTCAAGATTTTGTAAGGTTTTGTGATGCCGCCTTTATTGGGACGGTGGCTTTGTAACCCCTTGCTATGATCTTCCTTATTCCTGTCTTCGATCTCTGCCTTTTGGAGTGCGTCTTCGCACGGTGCTGAGTTAGTCGACATGGCAGCCTCTCCATCTCCCTGATCAACCTCCATCAAAGCATCCTCGTCTCTCTCGTTCTCAATAGGCTGTTTTCCACGCGACCTGGAAGCCTTGGCTTTCCTACCGGGTTGAAGCTTTCTAGTAGCAACATCCACATCCTCTCCGCGTTGAGAAGCACGCATGCGCCGCATATAAAACCGGTTTCGTATACGTCTACGTGATGCTGGACTAAGAGTTAAATGGTCAATTCCTGTTTCCCGGTCACCGTCAGGGCTCGGTAATTGGCGATAGCCTAAAGGCTGAACAACGAGAGAGTCAGACGACGATGCTTGTGGGGTAGAAGCGAGGCTAGGCGCAGAGAGCGTGTCGCGAGGTTGTTCGACATGTAGCGAAGTCCCAAAATACCTTTGTGAAGCAGACCCTGTGATTGATGGTTGATCAGGGACTGGGATCCCCGAAAGCTGGAGAAGAAACTGACCTAGCATCCCGTCACTGGCGACCAGGCTTTGGGCGTTCCGGTCCGAAGGTTTGATGCCTGGAGGTGTTTCGTCCGTAGGCTCATCCTTCTGATCCTCGGGACGAGGCTCCTCTACGTTTGCATCACAGGACTCTGCATCGTTCAGAATACGTTCCATAACCTTGAGATGATGACAATCCAGCTTGCTGAGTGTGTCTTCTCGGCTCCAGCATCTCCTCCTGTCACGTTCCCAAGTTTCCAAAGTTTCAACAATAAGCCCCTCCTCTATGGGCGGAGCATCGACTTGCGAACTTTTCTTAATAGAAATTTCTTCCTCCCTTTGAAGCAGTAGCTTGTCTCGCTCCCAACTAGTTTCTAGAGGAATTATATCCTCGGCCATGTTTTCCTCCATTAAAGCCCAGGCATTAGAAACTTCCATTGCACTTGGTAGAGCAGATCTTGGTTGAAGAAAATGACCATCACGAGCAATAGCCTCATCCAGGATGTCGATGTAAGCGCATACATCTACAATAGATTTGGAGCCAATGGACGCAGCCACTAAGTCAGGTCTGAAACGAGAATAGACGCTCAGAGAGTGGAAAAAAGCATTTTTTTCTGACGGAGTCCAATAGCCCGTGGGCGGGATGAATGAAGGCGGAAGGTCGTTAGCAACGACACCAACTAGATGTGCCCGGACCTCAGCAAGGTGTGCGCGAAATTGGGAGACGTAGGATAAGTCCGAGGCGCCTTGAGGCTGTGTTGGAGGCCCTGCATCGCTCATGTTACGCGCGCATGTGTCCCAACACAATCATGAACAGCCATTTGACTAAAGAAATAAGTCCTCAAGCTATCAAGAAGCTGTGATCGAAAAAAAACTAAATCCGTTACGTAATTGTCCAAAAATAGGCAACAGAAAATTGGCGCCTCAGTATTCCGAGTGCCAAAACGATGCGAGGATTCGTAAGGTCGTGGAGAGTATCGTACATTACAACTATGCATAAATGAATCGAAGTATTCGGTGGGAGTATACCTCTAAATAAATATCGATTCCTCCCCGTCCCAGCAACCAGCCTGCTGCCATTCTGGTCAGCACTTCAATTTTTCGTTATCATAGATTTGCCAAGGGTTCACGAGCAGTACCATTACGACGTCGGACTTCCCAATACCGACGAGCAATCTTTCGAAGCTCTCCTTTTATGATCTTTCCTGATGGTGTGTGCTCTAGGATTCTAGGTCATTGAATGTCTTTATGGATCACAGCGCGAAAAACACGCACCCAACGGTTCGTTGAAGATCACGATCATCACGGGTACTGCAAATCTAGGAAGGCTATAGCATCATACGTTAATGTGGATCCATGTGACACATTAAAGAAAGAATCATACTGTTTCCGTGCCAATGCTATCAAGCTGGCCTCGTTCACGCTTCCCTGAAACGCAGACTTGACAGAAACCACAGCAGCTACAAGCTCACCAAGACGTTCATCCGGGATACCCACTGCCGCAGCTTCTAAGATCCGGGGATCCCTATATAGGGCATTCTCCACCGATACGGAATCCTGAAATACTCGCCATTCGTCTGTTTCAAACCTCTTGATAAACCGCGTGACTCACAATGTTTTCTCCGCCTCGTATGATGATATCTTTCACTAACAGTGAAATATGATGTCAGCTTTGACTTCGTCGAGAGAAAAATTCTGGCAGGACTAACACCTATCCTTGATATACAGGAAGCCTTCCTCATCCAAAAAGCCCAGGTCGCCCGTTTTCAACCAGCCATCGAAAGTAAGAACTTTCTCAGTAGCCTCTTCAAGTGAAAGTCAGCTCCATCATTGATGGGTCAAAAAATAAATATTGAACTCGCCTGGCTCGCGCCAATAACACTTCATTACGTTGGGACCACGTCTGACTACTGCGTCGGTTGCATTGCTAGAATGACGACGAAAATCACGTACAACCAAACTTCGCCGACATTACCGGGTGGCATCACAACCCCATTATGGACAATCTTGATCTCATTCACGGGAGATGCTCGACCACTAAAAAGTACAAATTCAGACACATCCGAGTGCGCAAAAAACGGACAAGTCGACTTACGTGCTAGTGGGTCTGGCAGTGTAATCTTCACCAGCAAACTTAATCAATGTCAGTAGTGAACAAGACGAGACTTCGGATTTCGCCTTACTGAGACTGCAATGGAATTGGTCTCTGTTAATCCATAGCCTTGAATCCTGAGACGCGATTGTCAATTTAACTCGGAGAGCAGGATACGAGGCTAATCGCACATGACTGCTGTAGGGAATGCGGCGCGGGCTCTGGGGACAAGACTGTCAGGCGCGGGAGAGCCTCCAAACAGGAGGCCATCTAAGGAATGCCCGGCCAACGAACTTTCCGTGAGATCTGCAACCATGGCAGGTACGCTTAGAAGTCTTCAATGAGATAGAGCTGGCCTCAGTGTCTGAAATAACTCACCCTCCTGCCACGCGGACGTTCTCCTGTTTAATCAGCCTACTTATGGGCTTAACTATTGACTGTAGTGGCAAAAGTGGATATCACTCACCTTACAGCTGATGTGGCGGCCCGTGGTCACTCAAGAGCTCAGGTATCATGCAAAGAACGACCTACCGTCTTCTACAACCCATTTCGACATCAGAACTATTTTCAAACCCGTTGCGGTCGCCATCATCTGGTGAGGAGTCAAGCCGATAACGGATGAGGAAGCTATGGTCTAACCGAGAAGCTGGTAGTGCCTGTAACGTGGAACAATGGCACCGCAACCAGGATACCTTTCTGGGGTTCCTCATTCTCGTTAAAGTCCGGGTAGGCTTCGCCTCTGCGCAAACTTGCTCTTAAACCCCCAACGGTAACCTTCAAAAAGTAATGTCTCTCTCTATATGCCATAAAAAGGGTGGTCTTACGTTGAGGATATTGGACAGGAATTGGCGTTGTGTGCTTAATACGCCCTTGGGTTGGCCAGTGGTTCCTAATAGGAAACAGAAGAATTGTCAACAGGAGCAATCATTTTTGACTATTGAGAAAGCACACCCGAGGTGAACATGATGACAGCATTATCTTCGGGTGTGATCTTGGGATCTACTTCCAAAACATCCGCGATGCCTCCGCTATAATTTTGAAGGGCACTATTAAAAGAACTCATGCCTTGCCATACACGCTCGTCGTTCTGGTCATCGAAAACCAGAAAGCCCGTGACTGGTGTGTCTCTAAGGAGATCAAAGACGGCAGGGGCTAGCCTGTCAGCACGTTCCTGGTCAAGGAGTATCAACTTGCAGTCCGTGTGTAGGAGACAGTGGCAAAGAGGTTCAAGGGGAAGCCAACTGATTTAGGATATAATTAACGACGCTCATAGACGGCATTGTATTTGGCACATACGCATTTGTCAACACTGGAACAGCACCGATCAAGTCTGAAAACACCGTTTACAAGCTGCATACATATGATGACACGCAAAACCTACGAGAAGCCCAAAAAGAAATCAGGTATTCCGGATTGTTGCGCGAACAGATCCCAATCCTGTCGCCTGAAGATCAAACAATAGAACCGTTCCGTTCAGGAGATACAAGTATTGTAAAAGAACAAGCACCTTTTTGTATGTCGTATACATGGCGGAAGAGTGCAGCAACCTTTATGGCGCGTTGGTGGACTTCATTGTAGGTGTATCGTCTGTCTCCATAAACGATGTACGACTTGTGCCTATATTTTTGGACGGAAGACAGCCAGAGTGATCGCACTGATGGCCAGAGGTTTTTGTATATACGTTGCGGTCGTCCGTCGAAAGAGATAGTTTCAACTTCATGAATATGTCCAGGCGCGCAGAGTATAGCTTCGGCTGCCAGGAGTCATTGATACGCCGCCCATGAAGACAGTTATGAACGAGAACCACTCACTCTCCTCGAGTGTCCGTACTGGAGTCCACGCCATCAGCTTGTAGTTGAATGTGAAAGATATTTGCGGATTCACTTTTTGGAGATGCACCTGGCTAACAAAGGGAATGGCTGTCAGTCCACGGAACTCTCCAATACTACTTACTTATCACAGTCAGGGCTATTACAGAACAAATGATGTTGAGGGACGGACCTTTCACATTTCCGCGGCGGGAGGTGTTCCCGCGGTTTCTACTCTTTCTTACCGCATGCAGACTTTCTCACCCGAGATCCTCGTCTTGCATGTTCGCTTTGCTTCCTTCGGTATATACTATGGGCGCCGGACTCTAACCTTCATCTAAACCCTCTGTCCACGAAGCTATTGCAACTCAGAGAACCAAGCTTCAGGGTTACGCACCGGGTCAACGTGAAGGTGTACACTACAAAGGTTCTGTGAGCCTAGAGTCCACTGACACAGAAGTGCTTCGTCAAGCAGATGTCATCCTCGGATGCGAAAATGGCGGGTGGCCTCCGGTCCGAGAGATGATCTCATTTCGATCAGACTGGGCAAGCACCTGAAGAGAAGATAGAAGCGATTGCCCCGCTTCGTTGGACGTTCGCATCGAATGCTAATGGAGCGGTCAAAAGACGCCACTTGATATTGAATAGATGAAATAAAATAGTCTTTATCTTTGACACCTTCAAGTCGCGGGTCTTGTCTAAAATTACATGTGTACATGTCTTCGGCCACCAATATTCGAGTGGAAGTGCGTATGACATCATCTGACACAGGGAAGTAGCAATTTTCTTACCTTTCACCGGCCGAGGACACTTAAGTTGGTGGAATGTGTATTTGGCCTACGCTTGGGATCAGCTGGCCTTGCTCCCTTTTGGAGATTTTTCACAAAGTCAACACCCTGCATATTTGAAGTTGATCCATGACGCAATCAATCTATTGGTATCAGAGCGTGCTCACTCCCCCATATGTCATCAGAAAACACCGATCTAGCAGTCAAAACACATCCCCGAATAAACCGACGTTCTATGAGCAAGGAGTTACCTGTCGGTGAACTGACCATACCTTGTTCTCCAAGTTTCTTTCTGGATGGCCGCGTCCAAGAAAATCATGTATTTATGCTTATTTGGAATCCGGGCTATTGGCGGGAATTCTGTAAAACAAGATCCTCTTTACTGTAACAACCTATATACACAATGCAGGGACACGAAGACCTCGAGCCCACAGTCCACATACGTGAACTCAAGAAAGATAGAGTCAACTTCATATTGAAAAATGTCGATCTCGCGTGGGCCCCACCTCAATTTTATCTCTACACAAACCTTGTGTTGAGGCGGACCATTGTTTTATAGTTTCGCGAATTCGCTACGCAGAGTCATGATGGCAGACATACCCACAGTTGGTACGGAACTCCTCACGTTTGCTTATCCTCCCTGAACATGAAACCAGCAATTGACATGGTCGAAATTGAAATCAATACAACCGTTCTGCCTGATGAATTTATTGCACATCGGTTGGGAATGGTGCCTCTAATTAGCACAAACTGTGATGAAGCAATACGGAATACGAGGGCAAGCAATCTAGCTTCGTATATATCATCATATCTGAATAGCATCGCGTAGGATTGTACATGCCTTGCCGGTTGCGACTCATGTTCCCTCATGCTGTACCTCAATGTTCAATGCAATGACGACTCCACTATGGATGTGACGAGTCATCATCTGGATCTCATTCCTGCTGGAACTCGTGATATCTGGGCGGAGTATTCGGAGGGTGGAGAAGAAATTGCGAAACGCAGTGAGAATTTTGGGAAACCCGTTGGAAAAGGTGTGTTCGTCTTGGGCCTCCAACATGAAGACCATGCAACTATAACTTTTCCTCAAAGACGATGCTTCTCCTCCGATCTTGATCTGCAAAATCCGCAAAGGCCAACAATTGAAGTTGAGATGCGTGGCGAAAAAGGCATGTTACTTTGCAAATCTTCATACCAGGTGTTGAACGTCACAAAACAGGGCATTGCCAAGGAACATGCTAAATGGTCACCGTGTTCTGCTGTCGCTTTCGAGTACGACCCTTATAACAAGTTGCGGCATACGACACACTGGTTCGAACAAGATGAAAGGGCAGAGTGGCCGCTGAGTGCAAATGCTCAGGAAGAGGAACCACCGCGTGATAATGAACCCTTCGATTATAACGCGCAGCCACGGAGATTTTATTTTGAGGTAGAGACAGATGGCAGCTTGGGTCCTCAAGAAGTTGTAATGAAGGTCTGATCAATTCTAATGTGGCATTCACAAATTACCATTCATCTCTGCTTCTTTAGGGTCTGGCGGAGCTCCAAACTAAACTAGCCAACTTGATCCTTGGCCTAAAATATCAGCCCGAGTTGGATATGCTCACAGGAGCTGAATCGCAAGCTAACGGACAAGTTGCTACCAACGGGTGGGGTGCGGGTAACACCGGTGGAGGATGGGGAGTTGGTGGCGCCAGTGGCTGGGGAGGAGTTACCAGTCCATCCCGTGCTAGTGCTCCTGCCAATGCATGGTCTTCGGGCAGTCCTGCTAACAGTGGGGGCGCGACTAGCGCCTGGGGTGGAGGTGCTGCGAGCGCTGGATGGGGCAGCCCTGAACAACAAGCGAATGGCTGGAACGTCTAGTACCATGCATTTATGACGATTGTATTGCCATTTCTTGAATCTCACTTTGTTGGAACTTTAAGAATTCCAACATAGGCGAGTTAATCTCAAAAAAGCTTCAACGATGGTAATGATTGTGGCTTGACAATTAACAAAGGGTCTTAACCACCGCACGAACCGCAATCTACCAGACCGCTCAGTTTCAGTGCTCAGTGCTCGCCGTTCTGGCTCCCTCGAGTGAGATTTTACAATATTGGTGAGATATTGATGCATGCATCGGCCTTTATCAACTTATTTATCTCCCTATGGATCAGGAAATCAAGCTGCGAGGTTAGTATACTGAGACATGTAACAATCCCCAAAACCAAGAACATGTTATCAAGTGGAATGTATCAACGCAACGTGTCCCTAATAGTCGCACAAAGAGTCCAACAGGTACTCTAGCCTTGGGACACATCTGTCACAGGTTCAAGTCATCCAACAGTAGTAGCCTTACAACCTCGAGGCCATTCCGCATGTGGAATAAGATGAAATCACGCCTCATTCTCAAAATTGATGAGAAAAGATGGCAGCAGCATATGCAGGACAGTGCTTGTATGTTATATAATATAACCGTAGGATACAGTATGGAGCATCACCAACAGAGTTGTGTACTATAAAACCCGAGCTTTTCAATGTTCATGTGCGATCAAGCGCCCACAATTAAAGAGGACCAACTAGGGCCTAATGAGAACGATTCTTGTCTTATTACTACGAGGGCAATTTTTCACTGGCAACCAGGCCTCCCATGAGATAATATGATAATAAAACTAGGAATTATGAGGGTGACGGTTGTATCCATTCCAGTGCAGTATCTGCTAATGCCTTGACGACATTTCGATATCGTCTGCCTTATTAGTTGAAGACAAGCTAACGACTGAAAAGGGCATCTGGGGTGCTGAGGATTTCCGCCTCACATTATCACCTGGGCCGTCGGAAAGATTCTTTGGGTTTGTCATATAAAGCTTTGGTAAAAAAAATGTAAATACATCCTTCTGTATATCGGGAGACGGACACAAACCTCATTAACTTCTCCAAAAACGTTCCTGGATTGATCGACTGGGGAATATCACGTCTTGATTTGTCTCAAGGACCATAGACATCACATACCTATCACAGCATTTTTGTCCGCGAGTTGCCACTCAGACGGTGCTTTTGGAAAATTTGACACTTCTTCCGGAGCTTGACATTCTTTGGCCTTAATTTCCTCGTAAGGTACCTTCGTGTATCGCGTTGGAGGGGGTTGTACATCAGGGTTGCCAGCAGGACCGTAAATTTTAAGCTCAACCAATGTCGTCTTCAGAGTACATATCCACTTATTTCTCCGGCTTGCTGTGATTGGAATGAGTAATACGTATATCAAGCCAAATTGGTTAAACCTTTCAAAGCCCCCTGCTGCCAATTACTCTTATATTTTATATCGGCTGACAGCGTCAGCTTTCCTTGGTCCGGGAAGTCTGTGTAAATAATCAACATTGATTTGGAACAAACGAAAGCTATTATGACCCTTTACAACAACATCGAAGGCAGGTTGATAATCACGTCGTTCTGTTTTGACGAAGTCGAGCATCTTCTCACGCAGTTTTTCCAGATCTTCGAAAGTGGTGGCGTAACTCACGTCAAACGTAAATGTTTCTGACATCTGTATTGACGATAAAAAGAGGGGTTGAACGGTGTTTTTGAACCTTACTTGTGGGCTACGGCGAATATTTTGAATGAACTGAAACGGTGAATTGAGATGAATACCGATGGTTTTGAAAAAGAGCTTCATACCAATGTATTCAACACTGTGTTAGGAGCTTGAACAAAAGTGTTGTTTGAATCAAGGAAAACCGTGCTGAGGAGACGGATCTCTTTTACAATATAATTTTCTTTGTTGATATAGACGCGATCGCCAACGTCGAATGGATGTTTGACGAAAAGGAAGATGATGCTTGCAAGGACCTCCTGTAGACTGCCACCAATGAGCCAGCTTAGACCTAAAAACAATGACGACATGAGATAATCGTGATACAAGACCCCTTAGGTTACAGTCACCAACCAAGAATAAGAGTCCCGGCCCCCGTGACCATAGTAGCCAGTTGAGCTTCCTGAAAATGATGACCTTGGATCAGGAACAGCCTGGGGAACCAAACTATGCGCGCAACCAGACATACCAGTGCGACGGCAATTATGATGAGGGCAATTATAGTATAAACGCTCATCAATATGTTGTCCAAACGTCCTACAGCGCTGTCGAGGTCTTGCATAGACTTCTCGATAGATAGCTGTTCGCGATGAATCTCCCTACAGCGAGAATGATGAGCTTGAAGCGCTTTCCACGCGGGAAATCCGCTGTCCGGCACCGAGGGGTGTCCAGAAAGCTTCTACTCACAGGCAAGCCATTTCGACTTCATCATGAGATGCATCTCCATTCATATCCTTGTCAAAAATTGAGAAGACGTGGTCCGCTTCCTCGGAGGTTGTGAAATAGGGCGCTATGTCATCTACGAGGAGATATTTTGCATCGGGTTTTGCAAAAGAGTAGAAAAGCCGACGGGCAAGCTAAAGTGAATTTGTCATTCGAAGCTAAAGCATCTGACGACGGCTCTTCGAACTAACCAGTCTTGATCTATTGGTGGACTCCAAGGCAGTTTTGACCATCGCATGAGGAGAGTTAGGTTGGAGGACAGAGCTGTACCCCGATCGTGTGAGTAAACATGCTTATTGATAGAATAACTTTGGACCATTATTACCTTCCTGCTATTTCCGAAGCGACATTTCCTAACGCCGTGGTAGTCGTAGTGGCGGCCATACGTACGCCCTGTCTGAACTTCTTAAAGAATCGTTTGGCATCAACGGACCCTCTCTTCGACGGCTCATCATGGAGGTCATCCGATCGTCCGGCTATATCTTTCGAGTGGCGATATAAAGTCACTAGGGACTTGACAGCAAACTTTTGATCGGCGATGCGGTCTGTCATGCGCCAAATCTTAGTTCTCGCACAGTTCAATAGGACAGACAAACAAACCGGCATAAGAACGTTCATGGAACTTTGCAGCAATCCATTGAATAGAGAATTTCTCAAATAAGAGGGCTGCAGAACAAAGAAAAAATGCGAAAAGCAAACGCGCAGCCGTATCAGAAGCCTGAGTACTCTTGGTACTGGCTTTGTCAGTTTGTTTGTCATCAATGAGGGGGCCCCACGAAATCCATATAGTGAGTGTCCACGCGAAGAGTGCAATATATCTAGGAATATGTTTGGAATTAACACCTGTGATCCGTTTTGTCCTGACCTGTGTAGAACTGCCATCCAGTCAATGTATCTCCGTGTTCCAACCGCCACAAAGCCGATGGTAAATCTTAACACGGATGGAATCATGAGGCTGCAGAACATCAGCGTCTTGCCATGAATATCGCATGCGAGTCTGAGATTTGCAAACTTACGACAAAGCGAGTGCAACCCACCATCCTAAAAAGTCGATTATCAAAAGTTCTGTCCACGAAGACTAAGGCAACGAACCTCCCCATACTATGCTGAGCCACACACTCCACCATAACAGTCGTACATCCCATATCTAGCAGAAATAATGGTTATTGTTATTGATCGTTCGGGGTAAGGCTTCGACTTACAGTGGTTTTTGGAAAGATAGTAAGTGAGAGTATACCAGGTATCCAAAGCAAAACCAAAAGGGGAACGACAAATAGAAACCAGCGCGTCACAATCGACACGTTCAAGAGATAATTATAGAATTTCAGAAACTGACAACGTTGCAGTTTTCTCATTAATCATCTACGTGTACATTTCAAGCGATATCTCGATAGATCTGGCTTACCTTGCTCTTGGGCATGTCTCCATCTGCATAGACAAGGTGGGCTTGGCTCGAATTTCGTGTGTCAAATTCTTCGTACGAATGTTCGAGTTTCTTGATACCTGATAAGACGTCCCAGCTCGAGTTGCGGCTTCTAGAGTGATAAGGAAGCTCCGATGAGCCAGGTGGATAAGACATCGAGAGGTATAGATGGTATCGTAGTTGATGTTTTCGTCTTCAAGACCGTTTAGGCAAGTGTTTGGGGATGTCCGTTGTGAACTCGAAGGCGAACAACACGACTAGAAAGGACAGTAGATGTGACTTCCGTATGTTGAGGAATACAAATTTTGACGCGATTTATAAGGAAGAAGACTACGGAGAACAAGGGAAAAAATGAGGCTCCTGAGATTCAGAACAGTGACAACCATCAATCCAGAAAATCTGTCCGGCATCCAAACCAGCGGCGTAACAACCATTTTGCCGGATACTCACTCCTTGCAATTGTGAGCGACTAAGAATTTCGCCCTGGTCTTAAATTTGCAACTGTTTCGGAAACTTCGGCGTCATTAATATCATATCCTAATGACGAGTTGCTTGAGCGCTCGGCAGATGTGCATTTTTTATAACATGCAAAAGTATTACTTCTTCCAATTCACATAGACACAGTCAGCGATAGGCTTGTCACCAGCTTATTCTGGTCTGTGTCCACGAGTAATGCAAGTAATGAATCTCAACGTTTCACGCGAACCGGCGGATAAACAACCCAATCGCATCAAAGAATTTGGATTTGCCTGAAATTGAGCTGAAACTGAGGCAAGAGATTCTAAGGATAGCATACAAGGGAACTGGAACTGAGTATGATATGAATTTTTGAACAACATTATGTCGGATTGGCTTGTAATGAATGTACAATTGTTCTCAGAGTAACTTGGTCGCCCATCCGATGGTAGTGAGACAAAGAAGCGGAATGATGTTCAGTTGAAGATATGCTGTGCGATCAGCCGCGCTGACAACTTGACCAGTAAGGTTGGATGCTGCACTTCCGCCATATAAGCGGATGTTACGATAATATGTGTGGGTGGTTGTAGGTGTTTCCCAGCTGTCATCAGAGCCTGTTATGAATCAAGATGAGATAACATTATAATATGATCAGATATCCAAGTTACCTCCAAAGAAGGTCCTAGGAGTATAGTACAAAGATCATTCGGTGAAGGCATTACTAACCAGGAGAAGTCATACTCACGAGAAAAACAGACCATTCGCATTAACCGACGAACTGCTGCGAATTTGGAGGTTCTGTTGATCTATAGCCTTCAGATCATTGTAACTAGGTTGGAAGACCATATCAATCAGCTCAATTATCAAGGAGACACTGAAGAGAGCGACGAACTACAGTTGAACATTACCGTTGGCAACGTTAGGAGGATTGTTCAACCGGACGAGAAGAGTAATTCTATTCCACCTGGTCTGATGTGAGAATGTAACCATCCCAAATTAACAAATTTGCTCACTGGTTACTGACGAAACCAAATGCGCCACGCTGAAGAGAGATACCAAAGTCTGGATTACACAAGACACCATCCGAAGAGCATAAGTTATTCGGAGTGGGTATGTATGCATAGACTGGGATCATCTGAGGAGGATGGAATAGCGTACGATTCATGATCACACACCTTCCCCTTCCCCATCCTCTCTCCACATTATCCTTGTGCTGAAGCACTCCTTCCCGTCCGCCTGGTTACCACCGCTGCAACCGGTAGAATTCAGACCACCACGCAATCCCGGGAGTTTACCGCCTTTGACCCAGTTGAAGCCAGCGTCAAAAGCCACTTCGTAGGAAAGGAGCATAGACTGGAACGACAATTCGTCGCTTGTGTTCCATAAGTTAATAAACTGTGTGCCGCTATTTGAGGAGCCGAAGCTTTTCTCCGGGTATGTAACTTGGAGTACTGGGCCAGTAGAATTTGCTCCAGACGTGCTTGGAAAGGGATCGTCAACGAATGTTAGATGATCTGGATTGTCCTGGACTCTGCCTTTTCCGAGAGACCAGCTTGATACGATGATGGAGTCTGTATCCTGTGTACTTTGTGTAGCGCTAGGGAATGGTAGAGTTGTGCTGGACGTGAGACCATACTGCGCAGCAATTTGTTCGACTGAAGTTTGTTGACTGGCAACGTATATGATCGGCATAGAAGTAAGAAGAAAGAATAGAAGAGGAGGTCGACGATACATATTAAAGATAGTCTGGTTGGATTTGAGAAAAAAAGTTTAGGAACCTGTCCCTTGAGGTATACGTAGCGGAAAGATTCTTGGCAGTGACGTCTTGGATATTGTGGGAGACGTTGTCACGTGTACTTGTACCAACATGATTTCCCAAAGAACGAAAAATACCTAATACGTACCACACTAATTTCAGTTACGTCGAGTTATTGAACGCCAACTGAATATATTATCATATTGATATCTACACAGTTGCATGACGGGCTTTGAATAATTCATCTACAAGTGTGATATTCATTATACAGTACAGAAAATATCAAACTACAATACTGTCAATGCAACAAGTCGGATAACTGCTCATATGTAACATCACACTACGAGAAAACCTATTACTGATAGAAAAATCTGTAGACATATCGCAGCCGTTACACCTGAAAAAAGGATATTTGTGACGCTAGGTATGTAAATGGTTGAGTGTAATGCACTGTTAACTGTTTTGCCTGTGGAATTTGAGGCGACATTGCTGCCATACAGGATGATATTGCGAAAATACGAATGGGTAGTGTTTGGTGTTGCCCAGCTTTTATCCGATCCTGGATATCGAAATATCAGTGCCTTAACCTCCAACGGAGAAAGCGATTACTACCTCCAAAAAATGTTCTGTTTCAGTATGATTAGATAAAAGGAGACAGATCATAATTAGGGGACCGTACGAGAAGTAGAGTCCATTTAAATAGACTTGCGAATTTGTCCGGAGCTGCAAGTCTTGCTGATTGATTGCCAAAAGGTCATTATAACTATAATATGTAACGAAATATCAAACACCAGCCCAGATTTAGATAGATTTACAAACTAGACTTGGATGTTTCCATTGGCATTCCGGGGATTGTTCAGACGGATGAGAAGAGTTATACGATTCCATCTGTAGTCATGAGCACCAAGCTTGTATACAATTAGATACAACACGCACTGGCCACCGGCAAAGCCGAACGAGCCTCGCTGCAGACTTATCGCATCAGAGGCGCAGCTAACTCCGGGTTGGTTGCAAAAGTCGTTTGAAGTAGGCATGGAGGCATAAACTACAGATACCAACTCAGAGGAACAATCGGCAATAAGCTCAGATAGGCATACTCTCGGCATTTCCACTGTTGCGCCACAGAAGTCAAATACTGAAACAGTCATTCGTGGCCGATGCCTTGGCACTGCTGCATCCTCCTAGGTTTGATTTTGTCGAGCCCCGCAATCCAGGAAGCTTGCCACCCTTGACCCAGTCAAAATAATTGTCAAACGCCACTTCGTATGATACGATCATCGTCTGGAATCTTGATCCCGCTGTGGCATTCCACAAGTTGTAAAACTGTGCACCACCAGTTTCGGATGAATAGCTGCCTTGGGGATAAGTTACTTGTAGGACAGGTTTCCCTAGGTTCTTGGTAGCCCCAATAGCTACTGGCTTTATGGGAAAGGGGTCCGCGACAAAGGCGAGGTTATTAGGATTCGTTTGGATTACCCCTTTGCCGAGTGACCAGTCTTGAACAAGGAGTTTCTGTGTATCTTGTGTATTTTGCGTTGCACTTGGGAAGGGAAGGGAAGTACTCGTTGATAGTCCATAGTCAGCTGCCAGTTCTTCGACAGACGCCTGGTGATTGCCCAAGGCGCAAGTGAACGTGAAAAGGAGCGTCAAGAAACTACTAGCAAGGGGAAAGGACAGTGAGCAGAGCATGGCGATCAAACAGGTGAGGCGAATAGCCAACTCGTAATGACCAAAAGGACTAGAGTCCAGGATGAGGACTTAACAGAAAGACATTCGATACGGCGATCGTTTCTTGGCATCTGGTACCATCAAGTCATCCACGTGGATCGCGCCTTGGCAGAGAAACTTTGAATTGAACGTGTACGCTTTCGTCAACAATTTTCACGCCAATATGAAAGTTTGAAAATGCATATGACTCTGAGGCGCCCTGGATAAGTTATAGGTCACTGCTTTCCTTTGCAAATCACGTGATAACATTCCAAGAGCATTCGTCACTAAGTTTCAATATCACTTGCGCTCTCGATGGTCATTGTATCTACTCATTCATAATGCCTCTAAAACCTGCAAGAAAGGGACGAACTTTGCCAGCAGATGCAGAGCATTCCCAACCACTTCTCGGATCTGCTATTCACACTCATAATCAGACCATTTTTTCCGTCGACAGTGACGATGATGGTTCAGCGAAAGAAAACACGCGGTCAGATCATACCGTAAGGTTCCAGGAAGAACCTGTGATCATAGCACCGCCGCTGCGGTCAACTTTTGCTAGTCGTGAAGCAGGTATGTACGTGTCCACTTCTATTTTGTAGGTCACCCGCAATTATGAATTCAACGTGTTCTGTGTGTAGAATTTGAACTGGACTCTGACGAATTGGATGAAAATATCGATGTAGAAAACATACCAGCACGAGGGCGCTCAGAGCAGACCATGCCTCTGCTTGTTGGGCTTGTCGACACAACCCGGGGACAAAGTATCGATGCCTTAAATAGGTACGAGATGTCCGGAGACTATAATTACGACTTGGATGAGTTGGCGAGGAAGAGAACTGCCGGTGGCGGCCTCTTGGATTCCATTGCCAACATGGCAAATTCAATTTTAGGAGCAGGTGAAGTTTGATGCAAGTTCTGTAGTGCAGTTTACGCTAACTCCACTCAGGCATAATCGGTACTTTTACAATCAGTTTCCAAGTTCGTCTTGGACTTAGAATCTCATGCAGGCTTGCCCTATGCAGTCAGCCAAGCTGGCTTTTTCACCGGATTATTTCTCCTCACGATCCTGTGCGCCGTCACAGACTGGACAATCCGTCTCATTGTCATTAACGCAAAACTGAGTGGTCGGCATTCTTATATCGAGATTATGGATCACTGTTTTGGATCCAGCGGTCGAGCCGCTGTCTCGTTTTTTCAGTTCGCCTTCGCTTTTGGAGGTAAGTACCTTGCGCCTCGTTGGAGATTTTTTCCCTGATCAAGTGCAGGCATGTGTGCTTTCGGCATCATCATCGGCGATACAATACCACACGTCATTCGTTCGATATTCCCCAACCTCCATAAGATCCCCGTTCTCAGATTATTCACTAACCGCCAGTTCATCATTGCTCTCTGTACAGCATGTATATCTTACCCGCTCTCTCTTTATCGTGATATCCACAAACTTGCTCGAGCTTCGGGCATTGCCCTTATTGGCATGGTCATAATTGTTGTGTCTGTCATTGTTGAAGGTCCACATACATCGTCAGAGCTCAGAGGTGATCCATCAAAGCGTTTCACTATCATACAACCTGGAATTTTCCAGGCAATTGGTGTAATTAGCTTCGCTTTCGGTAGGGATACTTTACGGCTACTCATACATGACTCATCTGGTTTTATAGTATGTCACCACAACACACTCCTCATCTACGGAAGTCTTCGTACACCAACTCTTGATCGTTTTGCGAAAGTAACGCATATTTCGACATTTGTCTCACTTGTGTGCTGCACAACGCTGGCGGTGTCAGCATACATGGTCTTCACGGATAAGACGAAAGGAAACATTTTAAACAACTTCGCCTGGGTAATCTCCAAGGAGCAATCGGAGCTATATATCAGCTTACTTTCATCTTTCAGGATGACGTCTTGATCAACGTCGCACGTTTTTGTTTTGGTTTGAACATGTTCACTACGCTACCACTAGAGTTGTTTGTGTGTAGAGAGGTATGCTCCACACCGCCAACAACTCCGTGCCACGATTCATTGTCTCTTCAGGTCATTGAGAACTATTTCTTCTCGCATGAGGCCTTTAACCAACAACGGCATATCTTCTTCACAACAACCATCCTGTTTGCCTCCCTCATTAGTATGCTTTTTCCACATTGGATTTTTGACACAGGCTCATCCTACTTGTAGTTGCACTCATAACCTGCGATCTCGGTGTCATGCTTGAAGTCACAGGCGGCGTCTCTGCAACGGCGCTCGCATACATCTTTCCCGCAGCTTGTTATTTCAGATTATTAGATGCCAAGCTTCCATGGCATGGTCGCGCTAAGCTTCCTGCCGTCCTTTGTGTAGCCTTTGGCGTCGTGGTCATGGTTATTTCGCTCTTCCTTGCTCTTGGGAAATCCTGGTCTGTCAAAGGCGAGCCGAGGATATGTTTGTGATGATGAGATTGGGGGAGTTTGGGGTCGTGTATGTACACAATCGTTGACTATCGATTGGACATCAATGTGTTACAGAACATGCACTACGAACGTAAGTTGAGTAGACTCCTTTCATACTACTCTGGGGCTACGGGCTTCAACAAGCTGGCATCTTTCTGAGTTATCTTGCCATTCCAACTGAAGTTTTTTCAATTTTCAGTCGATCTTCAAATGTCCTGTTATAGCACAAAATTTGGGACACATGTCGATTCCTTAGTATATCTAACGAAGAATACGTAAATGTATATCTGGTATAAGCAAAGGTCTAGATATATGTGCAGTAAGATAAACAATTCAAAATCCATGCCAACCGCAAAACTATGATGGTAAAGCCGTCACCTCCGCCAAACCTATGACTGCATCCACGCTCTCGATGCAGACTCCATCTGCAAAACTCTCCTTTGCAGACAGAGGGGACACGTCGAGCTCGGTGTATTCGCTCCATACTTGCTCCACGCGTTGCACAGGAGGAATATCAGGCGACGAGTCAACAGGATCGCATACCAAGAGCCAAATCGCATCGTATCCACCGGCTACACTAACACGTGAGTTCTCCGATACCTCAGGAGGAAGACGCAATTGACGTACCGCCTGGGACGCCGCCTCCGATGACACCGGCAAGAGATACACAAGAGTTAAGGAGTTTGGTCTGCTCCTCCGGCTCAATAGGGACGCCGGAAAGCTCTCCCATTTCTTTCATTCTGACGCGAATGGCCTGAACCAGTTGCGGTGGTCAGTAAACCACGGGGTATACAAAGTTCTGAAACGGAATACCCGTGAAATCATGTGTGCATCATAGAACTTGGTGATAGTAGGCTTTTCCTCTTCGGGTTGGTAGGGATTGGCTGACCACTGGAAAAGATATTATCAAGTACGTGTCTCTCCAAATAAATTCCACAGACTGACCTGTATGGGTTGCAAGGAGGCAATATACTTGAGTGCAGTAATATAACTAGAGGCATCCTTTTCGTACAGTTCTGACAGGGCAGCAAAAGTTTCCGCTAGCCTCGTGTTCAATCTATCTATATCAGTCCACAACGCAAGTGCTGAAAGGGACAGAACAATCAACAAAAAAGATAGGTGTCCATTGTCAGCCCAAGTTTAATCCACGCCACGTAGCGGCAATTACTGCACAGTGGCAGCAGAAAGTCGTACCTTGTCCAGGATTTTCTGTTCGCCATTTGAGGACCTTGCTCACGAGCGTTGGAGTATCACTTCCCGCGTCGACGTCGGCGAGCATAAGCCTCGTTAGGGGCGGGAGCTTGAACGGCCTGATGGTATAATCCCATGCTTTGTTGGAGGGCGAGAGTATCGCATGAAGACATTGAGAGCGCAGCTGAATGGGGAATGGACTCCTGCGTCGGTGATATCAGGACATGAAACTTATATTGAGACTCACCGCTTCCCCATTCATCAATCCATTCAGTACTGCAGGATTGAAGCGCGTGTAGATATGGCTGCCAAATACGGCCGCAGCGACATCGAAACCACTGCCCACCTTTCCCTGAGCGTAACAATGGATAAACTGTGCGAGGTTGTGTGCTAGCAAGCGGCCGTCGCCACGAGAAACGGAGAAAGCGTTCGCCGGGATGCTTGAAAAGTGAATTAGCAGACCAGAGACGAGAGATGTGATGAGTGCGGCGGAAGAACCAAGTCCCGTTTTGTGTACTTGGGATAACGGAACTCCAGTTGAAGTGAAAGGAGGGATTCGACTGAGGGAATCGAGAGTCCGCGGGAGATGCAGTGCAGCAAGCTATTCAAGAATGATTTTCAATTACGAGCTCAACATTGAGCTTCGTTCCAACCTTTTCTCTTTGCGAATAGAAATCATTGTCTCCAACTATTGCAATGTCGAGACCCTTGGACAATGAAGTGTTCACCGATGGAATTCCGTTGATTTCAGCAATCAGTGCAAGTGTGATTTGTAGCGCTAGGTAGACGAATTTATTCTTGCTGGTACTGAAGTACATTTTCATCTTCGTGAGAGCAACGCACGGCAACGCCGAGTATTTTCAACGTACTTCGTTGGGGCCTCCTCCACCTTCACAGTAGTTTGTGTCATTGAAACAGAGTATTCCCAAGTCGCACCAGAGAACTGCGGGGACCTCACACGGATATTGTTTGCACCTCGAGAGGCATCTTCCCGAAGGACGGTGTAGAACCGGGACGATGTCGACACCACAGTGCCAGAGTACTCGTGATCGAGCACAAGATAACCCCCCGAGACCAAAACCTTGCCTGGGGAGGAAACGACGGTTGTATGGACCATATAAGAGAAGAAAGGAACGATAGCGAAAGAATATGAAACCTTTTGACTTATATATGAGATTTCGGGCGCGCCAAAACGCGTAAAGAAGCAAGCGCCGTAAGACGGTGTTCAAAAATGGATGACTCAGCAGCCAATTGAAGAATCATCTTCAGAGAGATTTTTGCTAAGCTTTATATGGGTCTTCGGAATTATATAACGCGGCGCGTCATTCGGCTTGTTATACAGACTACTAACGACCTCCACGCGCAAACCACGTCTTCTGCTGCCCACACGTTGCGTTTGTGCATCCTGGGCACCGCAGACCGAACTGTGTACTAACTGGACCTTTCCCGGTCCCACATTCCTTCAGGTGTTGTGCAACGATATCGGCCAATGCCCGAATAAACACCGGCGACCCGTTAAGTGACTCTGCACGCTGGACTTCTATGCCATGCTGCAGTATCCAAGGCAAAAAAAGGTTAGTTCTTGTCTTCTGCGTTTTGTGACGAGAATGAGCTTCTCACCGCGCGTGCCTCCTCGGCATACTCCAGATCAATTTCATACAATGTTTCGATATGATCACTGGTGAATGCAATGGGAACCAGCACAACTTGCTTTTTACCTAACCGTGCCAGACCCTCGAGCGCCTTCCCTGTCTGCATGCCCATCCATGCTGATGGACCCACTTGAGACTGCCAAACCAGACGGTAGGGGTTGCTATGCCTTAGCCTGTCCATGACGGCAGAGACAGATGCCGATACTTCAAGGATGTAGGGATCTCCGCGGTTGACAACAGACATGGGTAACGAATGTGCAGAAAATAATAGGACAGTGTCTTTCCGAGTAGATGCAGGAAACTTGGAGAGGGCAGCCTCGATGTTCTGTGCTACAGCCTGTTCATAGGTTACCCATCTGATAGATCGTGAGGTTGAAAGAGAAACGTACCTCAACAAACCCTGGGTGGGTACCCCATCGGTCTATAACGCTCCACTCGATATCCCCAGTGTGACGCGTGCTCTCTTTCCGAAACATCTCATTCAGACTGCTCCCAGTAGTACTGCAACTGTACTGTGGGTACTGCGTGAACGCGATCGCCCTCTTCACTCCATCTGCCCTCATTTCCGCCAACGTTTGTTCGGTCATAGGGCGAACATACCGAAAAGCTACGTAAGTCTTGTGTGGGGCTGTTTCAGGGTGCAACTCATCCAAAAGCTTCGCCATGCCTTCACCCTGTAGTTTCGTCCATCTCAGAATTGGCGATCCGCCGCCAATGTCTTGGTACTGTTTCTCTATTTGTGGTGTCCGTCGACGCGCAATCAAGGGTGCTAGAACACTCTGAAATGGTAACGGGATGAGGTCACCATCAGAAAAAAGGTTTTTAAGGAAGTCATGAGTTTCTGGAACCTGCATAAAATGTCAGGCTAACAAATTGGAGTTGAAGCTTCGACGGACAGTTTCGGGGCCACCCATGTTCATCATTACTATAGCTAAGGTTCTGTTCAGCGTGGTTGTGCGACGGCAGCCTGTAAGCTGAATAACGTACCTGTGGGACTATGATAATCTGGTTAGTACGTCGCCAAAAATAGGAAGTGGCGACAAACTCTACCTCTTGTTCGGTGGAGGCACATTATGCAACGAGGCGAAGGAGCGTGCCAGACAGCGGGTCAAAGCGAGTGTACGTGAAGCAGACAAGGCCATGATGGGAGTTGCAAGACAAAGGTCGAGAATTGAGTTATTAGTTGGTGGTCATAAAGGAAAGGCAAACTACCGAAGATGTTATCTCAATAAGCATTCGATCGCGGATCGCGTGACGCAGACCATCTCCCGTTTTTCTGGACCAATCACATTGACTCGAACTCCAGCACTTTTCTTCGCAAGCCTTTTAGGAAAGATGTACGCGAATTACATACGTAGGTTACCTAACATCCACTTAACCCGGCAATATTCCTAGCATCAGACCCACTCAACAAAAGGTTAATGTTTTCAGAACAACTGTAAGTTTGTCTTCATAAACCGCCGAAACTGTAAAAGACTGTGAAAGACAGCTCCTGGTTCGGTATGGGAAAGGGCTATCCACATGCTTGCGTGTTAATCAAGCTGGACTAGAGATAAGGAGGGACGGGCGAAATGGCAGAAACTTACAGGTAAGGATAATCGTGGTTCTTTGACAACTGAATTGGAGTCGAGTACCATCTTTACCTCCGCCACTTGGCCCTGTATTACTTACTGTGATCCTTGACTACTGTTTCTCAACATCGTGTAGTTTCTGTGATCATGGACTGGTAAGGAGCCTACTTTACTATTTTATTTCATACGTTGCTTCATGCTTTGACTTGTTTGTATGGGCGGTAATTGCACAAATCAGGAAAGGGTTCGAGAATCCGTAACCCGAAAACCATTTTGTCACGTGCGGAAAGGATCAAAAATTTCTATTTTTATCTCGGCCCTGGGTCGATCTCCTCACCGATATCCGATATGTACTTGGACTAATTCTTTTCCCGACCATGGCATTTTCTGGTGCCCTTGTATGTATATCTACCTATTGATATCGATGACAGCTAAACCCCGTCACCTTCCTAGACGCTTAGTGATCTGAATGATTTTATTGGCCCATCTCAGGCTTGTATCAAACCTGTAACACAAATCAACTCTCTAGGGCCAGACAAGGATCCAGGTGCCGCTGCAGTATGTATATATCACCTCTGGATATCTTTTGTCAATTCGCTAATGACAGATTTTCCCAGACTGCGATTCAAATTGACCAGAATGGCGGTTACTATGAAGTGACACAAGATGACAAAGACTCAGCTCCTGCCCCAGTGAAGAAGCTGGAGCAAGCTCAAGTGAATTTGAATGATTGCCTTGCATGTTCGTACGTCTTTCCCTTCATCTTCGAACTGTGTGATGATTCAATGTCCAATACAGTGGTTGCATTACTTCGGCCGAATCTGTCCTTATCACTCTCCAGTCACACACCGAAGTCCTAACCTTTCTTGAATCCAACAAGAAAATACTAGATGCCTCGTCATTCGTACCAAACTCTGACACTTACAAGATTCCTGTCATTTCAATATCTCCCCAAACCCTCGCTTCGCTTGCGGCAGCAATAGCATCATGATCCACACAAAACCCGACTCCGCGACAAATTCTTCGCCGCATTCGCGCGTTCTGTACAGATTCTCTCGGGTTTGCCCTTGTCTTTGACACGACTTTCGCTCGTCATCTTGTGCTCCGGGAGCATGTCGCCGAGTTTCAGGAGCGGTGGCATGCTGCCAAGCAGGAATCGACAAGCGAGGTGACGAGTGGCTCAGCTGGAGAAAGTGCGAAAGGACTACCAATGCTTGCAAGTGCATGCCCGGGATGGATATGTTATGCCGAAAAGGCACATTCTGAAATGCTCCCATTCATCTCACGGACGAAGAGTCCACAACAAATCATGGGCACACTGGTTAAGAATTGGATGAGTGCACGTTGGGGTAAGGCGTACGTATTCATCACTGATCCCTATTCAAGGTCCCTAATTTGTCCTCTAGACCGAGTGAGATTTATCATGTCACGGTGATGCCTTGCTATGACAAGAAACTTGAGGCTTCTCGCACCGACTTCTACAACGACATGTACTCAACACGCGATGTGGATTGTGTCATCACGACCGGCGAACTTGAACGTCTTATGATCGAAAAGTCGTGGGACATTACGCAACCCGTCCCAGGCGAGCTCGACGACGACCTCCCCACTTCTTCATCTGGAGCCCTTGATCCATTCCTCAATCCGCACTTGCAACCCGCGAATTCTGCAGACGTACCTTCGATAAACTTTCCCGAGCTCTTGGTACACCCAGGGTCCTCATCTGGCTCATATCTGCATGCTGTTATCGCCCACCTTCAAGCGACCTCGGATGTTCCGTTGACGCTGAATGTCCAC
This sequence comes from Termitomyces sp. T108, assembly GCA_017657275.1. Taxonomy (NCBI): domain Eukaryota; kingdom Fungi; phylum Basidiomycota; class Agaricomycetes; order Agaricales; family Lyophyllaceae; genus Termitomyces; species Termitomyces sp. T108. The sequence goes on from JAGGAU010008269.1 coordinate 44,200, forward strand.
GCTATTCGTGGCACAGATTATGAAGAATACACCCTTACGAAAAGCACAAGTGAGCCGGGCGATGGAGACGTCGTAGTGTTCAAGGGAGCTAAATGCTACGGCTTTAGAAACTTGCAGAACGTCGTACGGCGCGTAGGGCGAGAACGGGGTCTCCGCACCGGAAGTGGGGCAGCAGGAAAGCTTCCAGGACGCTCAGGTGCTGGGATCGCACGGCGCCTGGCAGTGAGGAAGGTAGCAGAGGACAAAGAGAAGAAAGATCGAGGGTACGATTATGTGGAGGTTATGGCGTGTCCTGGCGGCTGCGTAAATGGTGGTGGGCAGCTGAAACCCCTCGTTAGTCCTTCCAGTACTCCTCGACCACCGTCAATGCCTACAACAGACTCAGAGGGTTATCAAAGAAATTGGGAGGAAAGTGGTGTTTCTGTTGTACCAAGAGTCAAAAGTGCTGTGTCTGTTGATGTTGCACAAAATGCACGATGGGGTTCGAAGGAGTGGACCAAGAAGGTTGAGGACGAGTACTGGCGTGAGCCATTCACGGATATCCGCATCCAGCTAGCCGATGGGCTGGCCCGTAGGATCTACGATGATATGTGTGGGTTTGGAGATGGTGTAGTAAGAGAGGAGACTCGACGGCGATTCTTCCGTACGGAATACCGAGCGGTGGAAAATGAAGTCTTGGGTCTTGCTGTTGTCTGGTGAACAAGATAACGCACAGAAGGCTCGAGGATCACCACCTAACGAATATTTAAGAGCTTCCAACAATACATTTTACGATAATACCATCAATATATTGACTATTTTTATGGAGAGGGCTACTTCGTGCTTCATATACAATGTTACATCGAAGTGGTATAATGACTAGCTGGTATTGTGAGAAAGCATATGAAATCATGGTGAATAAATAAAGAAGATGGTTGAGTATCGAAATGCAGGAAAGCGTGATCCATAGCGAATTTTGATGGAAAAAAATAAGAGTTTAAGGATGACGTCGATGGTGAACGGTGCTCGTAACAACTCATTTCATTTTCTTGGTATCGAGCCGGGGCCTTTGTACCAATATTCACAATTGTCGCAATACTCTTTGGTTTCTTGAACTATTTTTTGCTTGTAATCGGGGCCATAATACTGGAAATTTTAAATCGGAGAGAAGGATAAGATCAGCTGAGATGCGTATACCAACAACGGACACGCACTCGATTACAGTGAGGACAATGAGGGCAGTTCTGCATATGAAGGCGTGAATGAATACAGTACTTGGTGCCACAATCCCGTTTTGCTACTTCGAGAGTCTGTAGCGGAGTCAGTGACACAATAGAATCAGAGAAGCACAATGTGAAGACAGACCACAACGTAGTGACCACAGCCATATCGAATGCCTTCCCTGGAGATAGAATCAACTTGAGAGAAAGATCAGCACTGTTCAGATGAACTGACGTCGCAAGAGAGCACATCAAGGACAGTCGCGTTCAAGTATCTCTTAGTTATGGAGGTGGTCGCAGTTTGAGTGTTTCCATAAGCGAGTGGCTGTACACCTGATGTCATTTCGTGATCAGCCATGACCTCTACAATGTTCCAATTAGGATGTGATATGGGGGCACGTTGAGAGTAATTTTTCAAGTACGTGGTACGCATAGATCTGGCATATGCGTCAGTCTTGACTGAGTTTAGAATGCGTCTAAGATGCCTGGACTTGGAAAACTAGCTTCATAGTGTATGTCCTATGTAGACAGTTGCTCTCGTTGGTTGGTTGGCATCTGCCCGATGTCCTCTTGTCAAGCATTGAAGTCTGCGATGCCGCATTACTTATATGACCACTCCACAATCTCGGTATCAGCTATCAGCCAAGAAAAGAGGCAAGTTCTACCCAAGTGTACCGTCATCCGGGGGAATTAGAACATGTTATTTATGAGCTACATACAAATCCATTTAGCAGCCATGGTTTCGAGGCTCGGAAGAGTCGTTATTATGTGTCCTCGCATGCCTATTCAACATTGGAAAATTTACCTTAAACATGACCCCCGCTGAAAAATCAGTCGAGTGACTTTCGAGACGCCCAGGACCATCTATCCGACATAAATATCTGAGTACTGCTACCAACATCTCTTTTCGTTATATATTCAATGAAGAGGAAGAATTCTAAGAAAGGTGTGATAACAAGAATCCGTGGAAACACGATAACTGCATGTTGTCTATCGATTGGAGTGTCTTGCTGCGTCCTTGGTTGAGATAGCATATTGTATATTATCCAGACTGCATCTTATTAATTACCATTGATGTAGGCCGCTCTCTTGCATCATGACCCTTATCTAGTACACGCAAATTCAATAACAAAGAAGGGGATGGAATGGTATCAAGGTGTATGCATGAAAGAATGCAAGCTGGCCACGTGCACGGGATTATTTCGTCCATGTCCTCCACGGCTACCTCCTCTTCATGTACAACTCGTTCCAGGACTGGTTTATTTCTCTCATATCGCGAGTCAATACCGCGTACGCGACGACAAACAAGTTATGGTGACAACGATGACGAACATGAACACCTTATCTCAACACCGCAGCACCTGACTCTTGATGCTTCTCTACCACCCAAATGGTGAATTTGCTTCGTTACCAGTTTGAATTTGATTATTAAAGACGTCGCACAAACCAGGGTAGACTTCTCGGACCAGGTGGAGATGATACTAGCCGACACTCAGGCCAAAAGTGAGGGAGGAAATCATTTCCTTGTGGTGCTTCAATTCATAATATACAGTAACTGCTCTTGACAAACTCCATGCGAAACACGTACTACCTGGTTTTGCCGATCGGACACAGGAAGAACGCGACATTGAGGTTCTTACAACAGACATAACGCGCGACTTTCGGCAATGTCACTCCATAATACAGAAGATCGGACTTCCACAGCACTCTTTCCCACCATCTCAGTCTGCGAGTCAGCATTCTGAATCTGTGGCAGCTAGAAATGTGCAACGTGGGCTAGCTGTAAAGGTGCAAGATCTCAGTGCTGCGTTTCGCAAGAAACAGAGGGTGTACATGGAGAGTGCGTAAGGAAGCCCCCAGTCCTCGACTCGACAAATGATGGCTTTAACCTTGCTACAGAACTTCAAGGTCATGCTATCAAGAACCAAGACCTACTCATTGCTTCAGGTGCGATTTCTTTAAAGGGGTCTGAAGGCACTAGTGCCGCCGACGATGACGTCGCCGCCGCTGTATGTTATGCTCTTCGCGTTCATATCGCCTCTCATAGCATAACGAACAGAAACATACGCAATCCCAGTCATTGTCCCTCTCTCAAAATCAGTCACAATTACTTGATTCGGGTACCTATGACCAAAACGCGATTCATTCCCGTATCCATTCCCTCAATGAGCTGGCAAATTCAATCTCCAACCTCGCCGACCTGTTCAAGGACCTCTCCAGCTTGATCATCGATCAAGGAACGCTCCTTGATTCCATAGAATACAATATTGAGCAGACTGCCGTACGCGTCGACGAAGCTGTTGCTGAGCTCAAACAAGCAAAGGGTTACCAAGGCCGTACAGGAAGGAGACGATGTATCCTACTTCTCTTACTCCTGGTGATGCTGGCCGCTACGGCTGTTGTAATCAAGGTCAAGCGAGGGAGGGGGACGAGACAGGACACTCAGGTCCCTAGTCCTCCTGTAAATGTGGCCACTGTGAATGTTGACAGCACACAGAGGCTTGTGATGTCGAAGAGGGATTTCGAAAGTTTAGACTCTGATTGGTGGATCCGTGTACAATCGCCTGTGGCCTCAAGAATCTTCCCGAGGTCCAGATGGAGAGGTCAGAGGTCGGCAAGACCTGAAGTGCCAGGTTCAGGTTCACGGACATCATATGGTTAACTTGTGTTTCTCGTGGTTTATATATCATTATTCGAGTACCATGAGTATGATGGAGTCATTTCAGAGGCCGGTGAGAGTCAAGCCTAGCCTACCCGTGATAGAGTTCACGCGGATAAGTTGAAAATGATTCGTTCTTCAACTGTCTCTATTCCAAATGTAATGATTGTAGGTCAGACACTTCACAGAAACAATCGCGAAGATGTTCCCTGAGATTCTGCATATAGCTGAAAGTAGATTGTGAATATCTATCTGATCATGATGAAGGACGTCTGCGAAGCCTTACATCTTGAATGAGTTTTTCATGTAATCCTTGAGACGCAAGCCAATAAGGATTCAAATGCCATGTTAACGTTGGAGATGAAGGGTCCCGTCTCTGTTCAAAGTTAACTTATGACTCCAGATCAACAACTGAAAATAAGGTCGTCGAGTTGGGTTTAAGCATTGCAAGTACTGTCAGTGTGCGTAGAAACTCAACAGGAAAAGCAGACATCAAGATCAAAAACGACGATTATCGTACATTTTTTCCATACTTGGAGACGTGTCCAGAGCTGTCTGGAGACTGGATTACCAGTAACTTGAACCCATGGTTTAGAGGTACACATGCAAAGTGGTTGCCATTATCAAACGGGAATTAGCACAAGCATGGCAGATGCATCGTAACAAGAGTGCAACTACCAGTTGGTGCATCATTCCCTTCCTGTAGATACACGTTATAAATAGTCGCGTCGCTGGTCGCGCACGCAAGGAAATTCAACTGGCGCGGGGACGTAGTAATAATTGTATCACCCTCGAGCCCCCAGTCAGTCGTTGTCGCGGTAGCGTCGAGCGTCAGAGGCTTGTAGGAAGCTGTCCCGCTGGTATCAATATTCAGATACAGTTTAGAACCATCCGCGTTGTTCAGGGAGATGGTACTTCCTATGGTGAAGTATCCAGAGGAGGATTCGGGTCCAAGGACGGGGACGCCACCTAGTAAGATCATGATTGCGGTCAAGAAGAAAGTACAGGGAGACGAAGGTACAGGCGTACCGACGTTCTGGAGGTAGAAATGATAGACGGGGTCTTGTACAGTACGGATCTGAGAGCCAGTCGCTGCAGGACTTGTCGTCGTGGTCGTCGCTGTGGTTCCCGGCTGGATGGTCGTGGTCGCGGTCGGATGAACGGTCGTGGTCACAACAGAGTCTGTGCTACTGGTCGAAGTACCGGGAAGACATTGTGAGTAGTCTGAAATCGTCGCGATGAGACCAGGTCATAACAGACACATGTGGACCATACAAGGATTGATATACGTGCAAACCCAGCCGGAGACGCAGGCCGTTACGCCAATCCTAGGGACATCTCATTAGTTGCGTATATAGCGACAGCCTTTGGAGGAATACCATCCATTGCCTCCACACTGACCCCAGGCGCCAGATTGGGCATTAGCGACACTCAGTAACGATAAGACAGCCGCGATAGCTAGAATAGCTTTCATTAGATATGGCTGAGATGACACGGCCACAACATCATGTGTTATATAGGGACGCTGGAAGATCGTCGGGTATTTCACCAGGCATTACCTCTGGATCGTTGCTGTCACCACGCAAAAATGGACCACGTGTGTCTGGAGTACCTCCGAATCGTCGTTTCGCAGTGGCCTTGAGATGGCCGGCACCGATATGTCAAGACTTTGTCGGCTGATATGTCAAAATTTCATAGAATTGAGCAATCCTTGATTGCCGTGGCTGTGTCACACGGTTCTACCTCGTACATGATATCGAACGGCTGCTGGCATGGCCTCGACGTACACTCGACTTCCAACTGAGGAGGATGTCGCTCAGTTCCAGCCGCCAGAGCAGTCCAGACAACACCGCCGACGTCTTCTGTTTTTTCTGACTGGCCTGCTTTTTTTTGGATTTGCGTCATACAAATTCGGTCCGTTGTCAGGACCGTCAGCCTCTCTTGACAAAATTATCCCAGCCGCCCCCACGCACACCACTTCTTCACATACCACCATCATCTCCACTCCCACCACCAGTATCGACAACCTTAAAGAGCCAAATAATACAGATTCATCTATGCCTGAACAAGGAAAGGTCAGCGTTGGCTAGTACGTGATTTACTTCTTGTTAGATCAAGAGCGCTGATGGCCCCTTCTTAGCTTCGTGAACTGGTGAATATGATGCACGCCTAGACCTATCTACTATCTAATTCTGAATCTGCAGGGGCATTTATGGCCGCAAGTTTCCGCCCTCGAAGATCCCAGCTCACGATCTCACGTACGTAAATCCCCTTTTGCTAGCTCTTGATCGACTGACAACGCCCTGTCAGCCACATTCTCTACTCGTTCGCAACTATCGCTGAGACAGGCGAGGTCGTCTTATCCGACGTCTGGGCTGACAAGGACATCCACTATGAGGGCGATTCGTGGAACGACGTCGGCAACAACCTCTACGGCAATCTAAAGGCTATATACAAGATCAAGAAACATAACCGCCACCTCAAGGTCCTCTTGAGCATTGGTGGCTGGACGTACTCTCCCAAATTCCACCCTGTTGTCGTCAACCCCGCCCTCCGCGCACGTTTCGTACAATCTTCCGTGCGCATTCTTGAGGATTACGGTCTCGACGGGCTTGACGTCGACTACGAATACCCCAGTAACGATGAACAAGCAAGGGGCTATGTCGCGCTACTCCACGAACTTCGGGTTGCGCTCGACAATCACGCACATGAGAAAGGAATAGACTATAAATTTCTGCTCACTGTACGTTTCCCATCCTTGCCACATTCACCATGCGCATTGATGTTCATGTCTTGAATAGATCGCAGCACCTTGTGGACCCGAACACTACAAGAAGTTACATATCGCGGATATGAACAAGTCCCTTGACTTTTTCAATATGATGGCATACGATTTCTGTCAGTCTTGTTTCTTCATTATCAGAGAACGAAATCCCTAACGCAGAAATATTTATAGCGGGTTCGTGGGATCCAGTCGCGAACCACCAGGCAAACGTTCTTGGGGAACCGATCAACGCAGCAGACGCCATTCATTATTACATTAAGCAGGGCGTACCACGCTCCAAGATCGTAATGGGCATACCCTTGTACGGCCGATCATTCATGCACACCCAAGGTCCAGGCACGCCGTTTACTGGTGTCGGTGGAGGTAGCTGGGAGGCGGGTGTCTACGACTATCGCGCCCTGCCACTCCCAGGTTCAAACGTGATGCATGACGATAAGGCACTCGCGAGTTGGGCGTACAACCACCAGACGAAGGAGATGGTCAGTTTCGACAGTGAACAGGTAGGGAAATGGAAGGGTGAGTGGATCAAGAAGGAGGGTTTGGCGGGAAGCATGTTCTGGGAGCTCAGCGGAGATAAGGGCCAGGATAGGGAAGGTATGGAGGCAGGTCCCGGCAAGGATGGACAGCCCGGGAAGAGTTTGGTGGCGGTAGTCAAGGATGCGATGGGTGGGCTACGCTACGACCAACGCAATTGGCTCAGGTATGAAGGGAGCAAGTATGATAATATGAGGAATGGAATGGAGTGATACCGTAATGGTTAACTCGATTCTCTATCTGTGATTCAAGGTGCATGACCAGGGACAGGTAGTTAGTTTCTTGTTTATACCAATGGCGTCGTTTGTATGTTGTATGAATTATACAAACACTTGATTATACATCTCTACTTCACACTGCTCAGCTGCAGTTGAGAAACATTGACGATTCCATAGCCGTGGCGTTACACAGTCTATTCCTATCAGCTCTAGGTCGTGTTATTGATGTTGAATACCAGGTTAGAACCTTTTAAGTACGCATTCTGATAAACAGCTGCAATTTCAGCCTGATGGGATGGTGGAACATAAACATCCTCCTTTCTGGATCACTGAATTTGAAAAAAGTCAATGAATCAAATACACGGTGGGCGGGTATCTGTGCTATGCCACGAAAGAAGTAAAGCGAGTGCGAATGCGTGAGCGAGCGTAGATGAAAACGTTTGAAAGAGGTTCTAATGCAACTGAACTACTAAGTAAATGAATCATACTTAAGATTATGAAGAGACAACGACGAAAAGTAAGTACAGCTAGCCTACTGCGGTATGCGGCATGTCCTGACATCCATACCCGTTTTCCAAGGTCGGGCACTCGGCCACGACCGCGAGAGTATGCGCATGCGCGGTGGCGAACTCATGTAATTAGTTCATAATGCAACTATATATGCTTTGTGAAGGGCGCGGGCTCCAGGCTCCGTGAATAATCAGCATTGACCGAGAAAACTGTTCTTTGGGAATGGCTGGTGGTAATCATCGACCCATGTGGTTAGATTTGGATTCGTGTACGCATCGATGTATCTACGGTGGCCGGGTCAACGTTCGTACCAGAAGGTTGAGATACAACGTACGTATTGATGTAATTCTCTGTCGGGAAATCTGGCGGGTTGCATCCATAGTTTATCGCATCAGCTGGCTGATATACACGGATATAGTCGACTTTCATTTGTGTTGGGAACGTTAGATGGTCAAAGTCAACCTTGCCAAAGTTCTCGGAGATGCCCAAGTTGACAATAATGTACTGTTGCCGGACGCATTAGCAAAAGAATTATTATGGAAAACAATGATGGAGACGGGGGAAAAGGCAACATACCATTGGTTCCTCTGGAACTGGACGCGCTGACACTTCTACAGTCGGATCTGCTGCCATCCCGGGAGCTCGGAACGTCCAAGAAGTTGTGTTATCAGAAACCCATGTAATATACTGTGGAATGGGATGAGCCGCCCAAACTCTGCATAGGGCGATCGTAAAACGTACCCCTGTGTCAAACCCTGAACATAGATGTAGTGTAAGCAGCTGTGCTGGCAAGATAACATGCTGGATTCATACCAGGTTTATACTAGCAGTACTTATTCAGCGACATAAACACACGCCAGAATCGACAACACTGACCTCGAAACCATAGACCGAGAAACCCTGTCCATTCAACTCGTACGAATTTGGATTGGTCCATGTAAGTGCCGACGTCGTCATCTGCGTAGTACCACCTATGTATGTGTTAAATTCTGTCTTCGTTTCATCATATATGATCAGATTGCTTGATGTATTCTTCCAAATATAGTTTGCATTGAAGGGCTGAAATGATATACGGACACCCTCATCAGTATAATGTTGCATATCTTGACAAGGCACGTACCGCCCATTGGGATGACTGCGATACCTGGCCAGCGAGTTCGTCCGCGTTTACCTAGAGGGCGCATGCGTGATTATGCCGTGAGGGTATGAGTCCAGAAATACATACCAGAGCTTCGAAAATGTCAATCTCAGGAGCGGCGCGTCCAACATATGTCCCATCAGGATGCACTGGCCCAGGATGGCTTTCTCCCTTGCATGTACACCGGGATAACCGCTGCCCAGGCAAGAAGGACAGATGACCATCGTTATAGGGGTCGCCCTCGGTGACAGCAGCTGCAGGCAGGCCGTTGAAAGTCTGGTTCGGCGCCGTACCGACATCGCACGCGTCGTACGTATATGGCCACTATGACGTTTAAGTAGCTTATCGGGAATAGACGTCATGATAAACATACCATGCCCTCGAGAGAAGCTCCATACCCTGCACGTCCTAGATTTCCCATAGTCCAGATGGCAGGCCAAAGTCCGACGACATTGTTGGCCCCAGGCAGTTGTACACTGGTCTCAATATAACCACCAGTAAAACAGAATTTGTTCCTGATTATGAAACCCTTAGTTGAGTAGATCGCAAATAGAAGTCGGGAGACAACACACCAGGTCATGATCATACCTAGAAAAGAATTCAATAGTACGCTCACGTTTTCAAAGTTGAGGCACAGAATACTTACCACCCATATAATCGAGATCGTGATTTGGTGTTTTCGATAAAGTGATAACAAGAGACCCATCCTTAGTCGTTACAGCTGAGGGGTCATACCACTCTAGGTTGTTGGTTTGCTACAGATAGAACGACGTGAGTTTATATCTGGCGTCACGATCAAATAAAAGGCAGACCCAGTAATGCAGATCGACTGCCTCCCAATATGGGTCATCCCCAGGGTAGAATGTGCGTCCATCAGTATTGAACTCGTCTGAAAAGACCAGCTGTAATTCCGATGTACTCTCAGTCTTTGCGGCCATTGTGTAGGCAGTCTTTGGCGTGTGAAGATCAATAAGTCCCCAGTTACCGGGCAAGGATGGTATCTGTCGTGTTGTGAGATACATAAGGATGAAGTAAAGAAAACATTTGTGGGGTTACCTGGCCGGTGGCATTGATACCTCCAAGGTTGAAGCCTCCCTGAGTCGTTAGCTGAGTTTTCGTGAAATGACTGATTATTGGATATCCAGCACTGGGAGCGCAACTATGGCTTCAAAAAAGACGAAAATCCGCATAACAATAACGAACTCACAAGAGTGTTATGAGCCCAACACCCAAGATGAACAAGCAACCAAAGTTCGCCACACCCCGAGCCGAACAGAAATTCCCGCCGCGCTCGACAGTCGTGGAAGAGAAGCCTCGCGTAGGGTTGTGAAGGTCATCGTCTGGCTCAACGAGGTTGACAGACAAGTCCGAGCCCCATTGTCTCGGGTCGGGTGAGAGGGAGTACTTCATATACAATGGCCGGTCAGCTCGGGAAATGGAGATTGCAAGTAATAAGGACAACACACAGAAGCGGAAATACCGGATTGTTTGGAGAGCAATGTAGGATAGGGAGTTTCGGCATTCAAGGACTGTTCGGGGTCGTGAGGACAGGACAAGAAGAGATAAAATTTACGAACAATGGTACTGTTGGATTCGCGGTAGCGACGGGCCCACATCCCGGACATAGGATGAATGCAATGAGGGTATTCTAGTAAAGAACGTGAGTGCGTTAGCAGTGGTGGTAGACGAATGGGCGAAAGTAGGAATGGATGTTATGATTTAGCGATTCAGAAATAGAATAGACAGTGTGTGACTTACAGAAAACTGTTACAGCTCCGAAGTTGTTGTTTTTGGTTGTCACTGATCTCCAATGTTCCTCTCGTCCAAACCACAAAATCCAACAAAAAGTTCAAATCAGTTACAAGAAGAAGCGGTGTGCTGTAGAGTCCAGCCACCGGAAGAATTTGGAGAACGGGAAGACGAGGACTCAGACAAACTCAATTAACTGTGTCAACAATAGCTCCGGCGATCACATCAATCGCCGATTATGATCTTTTTCCAAATACAAATATGCAATTACAAAGTTGGTACATACACGCAAAGCACAACTACACTCTCATAACAGTCGCGTTATCACTCCGAGGCCCTATTATTGACACGTCCAACATTTGCGCAGAAACAAGGGAGAGGACAAAATCACGTACCTTGGTCTTGCCCTCGCGGAACAGCAGTTTCATACCCACTTTCACAAATTCTGGATGCGATATGAATTCAAACGTCACGGTGGCCCGGTCTCCAGTACGGAGCACACCCTGGGGGTGGTCCATTTCTAGTATTCGCACCGTCTGGCGCACAGCCTATAGATGATATGGGTATATATCATTAATTTTGTGAACCGAAGAACGTACACCACAATGGAGCATCGCCTGTAGATGTTGATAAAATCACATGTTCACGATGGATAGCCATACACACATACCTGGTAGTTTTTCTGTAAGGTGGTATTGTGGCTGCGTGTCAGATGATGATCAGCGGAAATAACAATGACAAGAAGAACTGCATACTACAGGATCAATACTTGACCTTCGAATCGACGAGTAGCTGGAAGACACGGATTCGTCAAAGGGTGGCTAACGTTTTTTGACCTACTTACAGCGTGGGGGCGTCTCTGCTTTGTGAACCAGGACCATGCCTTTGCGCACTGAGGCTCGTAGCACGCGCTTCAATGCCAAAGAGACGCATTGACCCGCCTCGGCTGCTGTGACAGTTGCCCTAGACAAAGTTATTATGAGAAGTAGTCGAAACGTGATCGAAACCCACCGTTTACGTTGCATACTCCTTATGATCGTTGGGATGTAATTCCCGTTGGAGTCCGGGCCAATAAGCACTGCATCTCCGGTCTTGGCCCTTCCAGAGTTGAGGATTCCATTCACGACCGTGCCCACATATGGAACAGACCACACCTCGGTTACGGAAAATTCAAGAGGTTGGTCGACAGCGAATTTCTCGTCATCGCCTTCGCTCGAAGGCAGGAGATTCAGAAAAGTGCGAACCTGACACAAAAGCTCGGAAAACATGGAGATGTGAGGAGGAGAAACTTTACATAGTCAAGACCATTGCCTGTGACATTTGATATTTGGAAGATAGGGCAGATTCTGTCAAGAGGATAAGACCACTGTCATAGAGATGTCCATTGATATCGCGCGCACCGCTCAGAACCGAACGACGTCGCTAGCTCAACTGCAGTCTCTGTGTTGTTTACAAAGACGGGAGTTTTCCTGATCAAAGATCAGAAGTGGAGTAGATCCGTTAAGAGCATTAATCACCTGCACCCTGGGCTTTTCAATATCTTGACTACCTGATTTATTGTTTCTGCAGTCTTGTTAGGTGGCGTCATATCGATCTTTCCGCAGATCATCAATGAGGACTACGTTGAAGTGATATATAGCTACCTTCGTTATGCAAACGACGATAGGAACACTCAGCGCAAGTGCGATAGCTAGATGTTCCTTGGACATCCCAATTAAGCCAGCATTTGCACCGACTATAAGAATGACACATGATGGAGCACCAGATGTTAAACCATATAACGTAGTTTTCAGATATCGTTCATGTCCCGCCAGGTCTGCAATAGTGCCGTCAATTGCAGTTCGAACCGTTTGCATCGCAAAATACCGATGAAGGACACAATCTTGGCGGCTTTAACGGAGATCTCTTCCCATCCAAGTTTCTCGTGTCGCACAGCATCTGAGTCCGCTAAATTTGTCGTGTTCGGTAATATTGGTGCGCCGGAGGGTTCGAATCCAAGAATCTGGGATTGATCAACTTTCATAATCCAACTGCGAAGAAATTTCATACCTCCATGCCGACACTGGACGTTCGCCCTGTCTCAATCTCGTGTTTGTGACGAAATAGACCGACACGGGCACGACCGCGCCCATCGTCAAGTGCGCCTAGGAAACGTCGTCAGTAAGAACTCAAGGAATAGTAATTTCCATACCGCGCGTCAAGACTCCTAATGTTGTCGACTTGCCGCTGTCTACGTTTCCGACTACTGCACAGCGTACTTCAGGAGTGAGCGAGACATCGGGCTGAGGTAATCGTAGGAGCAGTGACATCCTTGGATGTCCAGTGCGCGTCTCGAATAGTATAGAAGTCTAACGTGTTGCAAATTAAGCGCATATTAAGAGTGAAGATGCGACGCACCTTTCCTCCTACCTCTTCGACTACTTTGGGTAATTGTTCCTTGAGTATGTCAAGCTCTTCGACAGTCCTTGGAGTCCCTGTCCACCCGTCGGCGACATCAGTCACGCTTCCTTCAAATAGAAGCGTGTGCAATGGCTGGGAGCCAACCCGTAGTACATATTCCCCTTTGTGCTGCGTGAGAAGCCCTGCAATCAAATCGCGCGCTTCATCATGGTGATGCGAGAGGAGTAATGTCTAAGCAGAAGTCAAATGCCTTGAATCGTTTTTCTTCAAGAGAGATGGATGCAAGCGCACCAGTACTTTCTCCTCAACTTCGCGTAGCCCTGAACGTGCGTTCGTGAGCTCTGCGCCGTTGATGTGACTCGCGTCCTTGGCCTTTCCTTTTGTCGGAGATGACGGCTGCCTGTTCTCTTTCTCCTTCTCAGCACCAGAAACCGCGTGTGTGCGTTGTTTTATCAATTCACGGTGAGCTATCTCGTCAATTTCGGTTTGGAAAGTCCGCAGTGTCGTCATTATGTGTGAGTTATCTAGCACCCAATTAATGAACTAGAATTATGCTGGAATAGATCTTGCGAGTCAGCGAACTGCACGTCTATGACTCGTGCGTAGGGGTGATGCACAATCAGAGCGATCCAATGGTAGATCCGTCAGTAATGTTCCAGGGACAGTCAATCTAATCAGACGGTGGCTGTGTCGTGAATTCGATTATGCTCGTTGTTCAAAAACAAGCGCATGGCTCAACCTGGCAACCGGTATACAATTACAAGACTGGCTCCATATATCTATACGTCTAATTACCAATACTCGTGTATCCATGTTCGACTCCAGCGCGAGTTCATCAACCCTCCCAAGGCTCCTCAATCCGGGTGTCCTTGACCGTAACCAGAGTCAACGCATTCGTCGCCATCCGGAGTCTAAAATATCTTTCGCGTCATTTGATCCTCATACTGCCACCTCCGACCTGGTATTACCAGAACTTGAGCAACTTTCACTCAAGGCTGAGTTGAATCGTTCAACTCGCGTCGTGATCGAGACCTTACCGTCAGGCGTGAGCACCTGGCGATTTGTGCCAAAAGCACAGAAAGCGGAAGGCATACCAGACGAGGGCATTTGGCCCAGAGTTATAGAAATATTTGGGTGAGTGAACCATACTGTATCTCTGCTATGTGATGTGTTGAAGATGACTGCAGGAGTTTCTTTTTGTGTTCTCAAGAACAATGGGATATTTTCAAACTCGACCCTCTTTACCACTGCTATATCAGGCTCCAACCTGCTTGCCCTCTGATCACGAAACGTGTCGAACAACCGTTTCAGGCTCCCCACCATGTTCCACACAACAATGATGAACCAGCGAATCCTTCGCTATCCAAGTCGCGCAACAGAGCGCGTTTTCAAATAGAAACAGACTCAGAAGAAGAGCAGGATGAAGTGGAGGGTATGATCATAGATGATGCACATCCGATACAGAAGTCCACCGGGCACAGTCCTCAAGAGAAACAACGGAACAGGGGGAAGGTCGATCGAAAGACGCGACGAGCAAAGACTGCACGGAGAACAGAGCATCTATCGCGCGAAGATAATTCGGCAGAATCACCCGAGGCCACTCGGTCCATCGCAGAAGAATCTACGCCGGGACCATCCAAGTCCACGTTCGGTAGATCAGATGGACGTGCCAAGAGCGCCCCAGCCCAACCAGGGCCCGGCAAGCGCAAAGGTATGGATTTATTATGTTTAGTTTCTATCATGATACACGACCTGCAGTCAACTTCTTGTTTGACTCTCTGGAAACGAATGGTAGCCGTGGCGCTGATAATATATGCTCTACGGATGATGCACTGCCAAAGGACCTTGCATCGAATTACATGACATCCAGAAAAAAGAAAGCGCGTACCGTTTCTCCGGATGAAATTCGCAAAACACTTAGGGCGAAGAGAGCTGCAATACGGCAGCAAAGGAAAGAGCAGAGGAAACAAGAATTCGAAATGCGTAGAATGGACAGGGAGGAGACTCTTCTGCGGGAGGCGCTAATGTCAGACGTGGAAATGCCTGGTGAGTATACAAAGTCTTGGGTGACATAGCGCTTGGTCCATATCGATTCTGCTCCCATCTCAAATTTTTAGACGCTGCATCAATGGAGCCTCCGCAGTCGCAAGGCACCGTTGAAATGAACAGCCCTAGCCCAGAGCGCCAAGATGTGCATGAAGCAGATTCGCTTGAGGAGAAAACGCCGGTCCCCGATGATTTCGTGTATGACGACAAGGCTGCGCATGCTGCGAGAATTGAGCAGTCTAGGAGGAAGATGGCCGAGCTGGAAAAGGATCGGCCATTGTGGAATGCAGCTGCTGCGCGGAGAATGGAGCAACAGCAGTTGGAAGAGACTTCAAGGCGTGAAGCTACGGAACGACAAGCAAGAACAGCCCAACGCAAAAAGGAAGAGATGGCAAAGAGAGAAGAAGAGGAACGGACGAAGAAGGAGGAAGCTGTGCAAGCTCAGCAACAGAAGGAGATCCAAGTTCTCCTTGATCGGGAGAACAAGCGACGGCATAGGCTTCAGCAAATGTTCAACTACTGGGGCTCCGCAGCTTGGAGTGCTACGCTGGCTTTGGACAGATACCGCACTCTATTGCATGAGTTTGGGCAAGCGAAGTTCATTCCCGGAATCATTCCACTCAGGACATGCGACATTCCGTGGCCTGTGTTGCTGCGGGAATATACCTTGCAGTGTGTTACCCTGGAGGAAATTACCAAGTTTTTTGACACGATGCGGGTCATCTTGTCTATGGAGGACTACAAGGATCTTCTTAAGAAGAGCAGTCTCAGGTTCCACCCTGATCACTGGACCATTCGTTTAGACAGTGTTGCGAATGAAGAAGAGAGGAGAGCAATTGCCGAAGGTATGTCCTTTGTCGGTAATTTTGGTAAAAGACTGATACACATATCTTCAGTAAATGCAATGATCATTCAACATCTCACATCTCTGTTATCAAATCAGGTCCGGGTTTCTAGATCGTAATCTCAATTACATATTCTTTTGAACATGAGGACGATATCTTTATGCATTCGGACTATCTGTGAGCGTGGCAAATTTCATGGATCATATATGTACATCTGGGTTAATAGAAATACCGGCGAGGTCAGGAACACCCGGGGTTCGTGTTGCATATAGGTATATATGTCGATGGGGTTTCACCTCAGTCAATCCTTTTGCATAAGCGCCTAGTTTCTTGTGGGAAAATAACCGATTTTCGAAATTCAAAGCTTGAGTTGTTTAATTTTTGCCTATTTTTTAAACTAAGTCATAGTTTGAGAAGTGATTCTGACTTGGATTTCTGTTCAATATCTGCTTCTATCTTTCCTAGTGGTCTTAACCCACTACACAAAAAAGTCTGAAGGACTAGACCCATGTGCACGACAGCATGACTAACAATAAGCACAAACAATCAGGAAACCCTTGCACAGCGCCAATCTTGGTTGAAAAGTCGCAGGTCACCAGATTGACACCACACAGCACTCTATTCTTCTCCTCCGATTATGCCAGAGCCTTTACTGGATTCCCAGATCACCATTGCATTGCGACGAACCAGGTCAACGAGCGACATCCCACAACGGCTGGAACCATTATATGACCCGATAGACTTACTTAGCCCTTCCGATGCTGGTGATCATACTCTTTCACCGAGACTAGTAGATGGAAGTCCTCGGTCATATCTCGTACAAACACCAACAAGGCGGTCGCCGTCTCTCATTGTCCCATCTGGGTCGCAGACAACTCGCACACTGGGAGAATCGAGCTACCATCGTCCAAATCAGGATGACCATAGCGATGCCTCCTTTGTGCGTGATTCAGCATCTCCCAGGCATAGGTCAGTGTGTCGAAATATCATACTGGCCTTAGGATTAGGTCGTGGGGCATCACGAAGGCGTAGAATCCTTGTCGACCTCATCTTGAATCTCATCTCAGGCTGTTCACAGGTTGGTGTCCTTGTCTGACAGGTTTTTGACAACTGTAACGTCTATATATAGATTATCATTGCCACGATCATACTTGCTCTGTCTGGAACTCGCTTCAAGAGCCCAACACATCCAGAACTTACGGAATGGGCTGCTTGCAGCCGGCCGCTCGGCCCTTGGGCGTGTCTTTGGGTCATCAGGGCGGTAATCGCTACCAGTTTGAATTATTGGGGATTCTTACGAGAAGGGAAAATGTATGAGGTCCACATGTTCAAGCCATCATTGATACTGATCTGTTCTTGATAGGCTCGCACGGCGTCATCAACAAACGCATTCGGCTCCAGTCAATGGCGAGCCGTCGAGACAAGACGAGACTGTTCGCACCTCGCCGCGTGCCTTGGAAGAAAATGCTGATTTTACCGACCGAGATCAGGCTTCGTTGCCGAACACGCTGATTTACTCTCGGTGGGCGTCATCTCCATTACTCGATGTGAAGTGCGACTAATCTATGTTCTAAACCAACCGTTGTCGTTGTTCCTCGATAGGTTGACTCTCTTTTCTTCTTTACTGACTCTCAGCTGGTTCCTCACTGCTCATATCCTGGCATATACCTCAATCTCTACTTGTCGTCAATCTTCCCCACATATCTGGTGGCTCGTTTTCGGTATCCTTTGTCTCATGTACTTGATGATTTTAGAGGTTGTTGTTCTCGGTTTCGTTGTTTTTGTTGTTGCTCCAATCCTATTCGTGAGTATATTGTGTCTCACGGCCATACCTAACTTGTGTTAATGCCCCCTTTACAGTTATTTTGGAATATCTTTCTGATATGCATGGGTCGACATCCTCTCCAGACACACAGTACCATCAAACCTGAGGTTGGAAAGATTTCAAAATCAATTGTTGATAGCATCCCTTTGGTTTTATACCTCCCTCCGCCCCCAGACAATATTCCTCAGCAACAAAAAGTATCAGTAACAAGAACCGATAACTCTAGTCCTGGGACTGCTCTACCTGAAGCAAAGAAACACTTCCAATTCATAAAGCATTTGACACCTTTCAATAAATCAAAGAAAGGAAGAACCTCTGAACCTCAGGAAGATAAAAATATTGAAAAGCCTGGGGAACCACAGACTTGGGAGGAACACTGGGAGTCAGGAGAACATCCATTTGTTGTCCTCGAGGAGAATCGTGCTACTTGTGCCATTTGTCTTGTGGACTTTGTGGAACCAAAAAGAATCTGGAGTAACGCAAAAACTTGTGAAATAAAAACAACAGTTTCACTGGAGCCTGTTATAAGAACAGGGGAAGATTCAAACCCTGTAACACAGGAGATCCCTGTGGCTTTATCTAGCTCCAGTAGTCAAGCTTCAAATTCTGCATTAGGAAACTCTAAAATCACTAAACTCACAGATGTGGGTGAGGGCATACAACCACTAAGACTTTTGGCATGTGGGCATGTTTTTCATGTCAGTAATATGCAGACCATATTATTCATTTCAAAATTAACAGCAACTGATTTTGTTGTCAGAAATTATGTCTTGATCCATGGCTTCTTGATATATCAGGGAGATGTCCAGTTTGTCAACGTGTTGTTGAGGCTTCAAGCTTCTGAAGATGAAAAAAATGAGCAAAAATTAATCAGTACATATGCTGGCATGTATTACTTCCCTACTAGCAAACAGTCTTGATCAAGATTGATGAGTGGTTGTAAGTCATTAATTCTTCGATTTTGATGTAATCTTTTCTGATTCCTTATGTTGAGTATTCATGACCTTGTATATGTTAATGCTAGTTTCTCATTTTTACTTCAAGAAAGCTCACTGTTATGTTTTAATTTAGAATTGGTCATTGACTTTTCTGAAGCAGCCTGGCTACATTTTAGACAACTATGAATGGCATTTTTGTAGTTTCATTGCTATGCTTGCCTATGTCTACCTTGCCGACATTCTTATTAACACCAAATGGAGGAATACTGTTGTAAGGGAAACTATACAATTGCTACTGACTCAAGAGCAAGGCAATGCTGCAAGTGCTGAAGTGTATATTACACATCTTATAGTGTATTATGTACTTAGTGGGGATTACATCTGTACTTAGAAATTGTTTGCTTGCACCTGTTAAACCTTCTCTTCATTCTTCATTCTTAAATTGTGACTAGGATTTATCTTTGGACTATTTCATACATTACTTATACTCATAGACAACTCAGTATGCTACACTTTTATCTAGGTATTTTAACAGAGTTTGCTCTACTTTCTTGAAGTTCAACTGGGGTATGCTACACTTTTGTCTAGTCATGGGACTTTTGAAACTACAATTTTTTGAGCAAGTGACAGCAAACAAGTTGGCAGGTGATAGATTTAAGCTGGAAAAAAGGTTATGGTAACAATACTTGAAGGATTCAAGTTATCTAGATGAATAGGTTGGAATAACACTGCTTATATATACTTGATTCAGATATATGCCTTTTTTGTAAGCTGTAATTGGCTGTGGCCTGGTTCCACTGGCTCTCTTACAATCTGGCATATTTCCTTCATTGACAAGCCACTCTTGTTTAGCAGGGACATCTTCCTCTCGGGCTTGGTGCAATCAAGGCCTTCTTTGAGTATTTGTGGAACTCTCTCAGTTGTAGTTAGCATGTTGAATAAAAAATTGGCTCAACATGAAGTTTCACAAGATACCCTAGAAAATTTCCTACATATGCATATTTCATGGCATAAAAATTACTTGGAATAATGCATTCATTATGATTTATTATATGTTTGAGTATCAGTAATACTCCTCCATTTTCAGTATTGAATGTGTTAGTCTCCCCCAAATATGATGGAATCTGGTATATAGATGACCCATAACTCCCACTGTACGTGCTTGGTGATTACAATATCGTCACAGCAGCTCATGATTTTGACAGCTTCCACTGTAGAACTATCAACTAATGATTGATGTAAAGATGTATATCCAAGAGAAAGACTCGATGTTCTCGAATGTGTCTAATAATTCTAAGGAAACATGGAGCATCATTGGATCATACATAAGGGGGAGCTGTGCGATAAGGCTTAAAGCATGTGATAAGGGAAATAGCGTAAAATCATGTGTGCTTTGCAGTATGCATACGTGTGTGTATTATGTAGCCGGGGATAAAATGAATATCTCGACAAGTCTTGTCGAGGGGTGCTCTTACTATACATTTGGAATACGCCGATAGGCCCTGTTGCCGGCTGCCCACTTGTGGCCCTGGTCTGCAGAAATTCCAGTTGTTATGACGGCAATCCCATTGAGGATACCAAAGGTCCACGAAAGGATGTTGAGGATGTATCCAGGACCTGGAAGCATGTCTAAATTGGTAGTAAACAATTCTTCTGAACTTACCCAGACGTGCAACTTCGAAAGTTGGGAATTGAGATGTGCTGTATAGGTCTGTGATTACTCCAAAAGTAGCAAGCTGGAATGCAGCTGAATCGGCAATGAGTTAACCTTGGATAAAAGTTATTTAGGATACGTGCACACCTTGAAGAAGTATTAATCCCGCGGCTACTCTCCAGATCCTCCTTCTGCGGGAATGCGTGCTGACACCAAATGCTATCGCACAGAGTGACGCCGCAGCACACCACCCTGCAAGCTCCACAAAGTATCGTGCACTCGTCCATGCTGCACAAAACTCAGCATTTTCTTCTTCACAGTGATCGGTGACCTTTTTGGGAAAGCTTCTACATTGATAGTCACTGTACTCGAACTTTGAATGGTCATTCCCTGGAATGCGAGTGACTTGACGTTCACAACGTTGAGAAAGACCGTAGGTGATGGTGAGCTTTGTGTAGAGTACTTCAGGTGTATGAACAATAAGCCTATTTAGGTTTTAGTCACCAGGAAGCGCAAGTAGTGGGACTGAGTAGATTGACCAATCTGGACGATTGATGGAGAGTACATTCTGCCAAACGCCATGCATCAAGCTCCTTTTCAAAGCATTTTGCAAAAGAAAGAATTAATGGCTCACCAGTAGGAGGGTGATAACCACTACAAGAAAGGTCAAAACATAAGATGTCTTACGCATCGTGGAGGAACGAGAATTTGTTGAGAAGGAAACGAGGTTCAAATAGTCATGTTACTTGACTGATGTGACATCACTTCATGAGTGCTCGTGACATGAATATAAATAGCATTCATAACGTGCCAATGGCACTGCCATGAATAACTGTCCAAGTGATAGGAGCATATCACTCCGTCCGTGTCCAGAGATAAGAGATGTTTTTGCTGTTCGTCGGTTGCAGTGTCCTTGATTTGGATGCCTGTCTCGCTAAGCAATAGCACATATCACAGAAGCCCTTTCTAATTCGGCAACTCATAATTAATGTTGCGGGGTTTGCGGGGCGGCATATTCAAAGATGTGGCGCACTGTCTTGTGACAATTGCTGAGTTTCCAGAATTTTCGGCTGCGCAAGACAACGCAAAAAATGTCCCTAGGAGGATTCGAACTTCCGGCTTCTCGGAGCATTATCCACAACGAGATGATTTAACCACTAATCGACAGGGACCTTGACAATGTCGTACGTAAGCACAGATATATCTTTACACAAAGCTGATTCGACCAAGATCGGATCACTCCAAATACGTCACGGAGGGTGACCGCCATCAACGTCGTGAATGGAGCACAGCGCGTTGAAACGCATCGTCCTTGCTTCTATCGTCCAACCCCCTATTTTACCTGATTATAACATCATATACGACTTCATCACTTATATTGAACTCTTTTCCCTTTCGACGCCATGGAAAACGACCAATACAAACCCTATCCCGGGCCCACGCCCAATTATCAAGGTTTCGAGGGCTATGTCCCTGAGCAACCGGCGCCTCCAGCCTACTACCAGAAGCCGCCTTACGAGAGTGACCGGTTCAAGCCAAAACACAGAATCAATGATCCTCTATTCCTGATCTTTTTCGTGCTACAAGTGCGTGATCTTCTGTGCTTCTTATAACGGGTACGCATTTAGCTCCATGCAGTTCCTTGGGTACGCAGCACTATCCGGCATAGTGCTTCACTCCTGGTCATCCAGCGATGGATTTGGGGGTGGACTTGGAAAATCAGGCGGCCAGTCTGGTACGGCCGTTACACTCAACAGGTGAATAACACTGCTTTCTTGAATCGCAATTTTCCTCAATTTGCAACCAGGAGTACGGTTTACCTGCTGCTCCTGGTTACAGCAGCCGCCCTGTTGCTTTCCACGTTCTACCTTATGCTTACGCGTGCGTTCACGCGGATGATCATGCACATTACCCTCGTATTGACGATTATGCTGAACATGTACGTACACGTAACAACGTACGTGTTGAGACCCAGAGCATTCAATCTTTTTCAGTGGAATCTGTATTTATTACTGGATCACGAAATATTGGTGTTAGTGCTTCGTACCTCTGGTTAATGTTTATCTTCCTGATCCTTGTTATGCCTATATAGCTGGCGCAATCATCTTTACGGTGTTCGCACTCTTCGCGGTATTGTCCTATTTTGGTTTTAGGTCTCGAATACCACTGGCATCACTGTTGCTACAAGTCGTGATGGATGTCGCGAAGCATCACATAAGCGTCTACCTCGTGGCGTTTGTTGCACTTCTATTGCAAGCAGCCTTGGCGGTGTAAGTAATGATTAACTTATTCATATATCTTTCTAATTCTTTAATTAAGATGGTACGTGTTCACTTTGATTGCAACGTAAGTTCCCTATCCTCATCATATGGTACAAGATGATGAGAATATACGCGAAATAGGTACAACAAATACACGCCAGGCAATCCAAGTAAGTAGTTCCTACATGTTTCCAATTGATAATGACAATCCCATGATAGATTGCGCAACCACGAGCTGTTCATCTGGCAAAGTCGCTGGATTGATCTTCTACGAGACCTTTTCTTTTCTTTGGACCTCTCAAGTTGTCAAAAACGTTGCCATTGCCACCCTCGCAGGCGGGCCCTTCGGAGCATGGTATTACTTTGGACCTCGTGGCATGGGAGAGATGGTATGTAATTTTCTCGGCATGGCAATGTAACTAATATTGATGTTCCTGCTGATAGCCTAAACATCCCACTACTTCTGCTTTTGGAAGGGCGTCTACGTTGTCGTTGGGATCGATTGCCTTTGGATCGTTAATCGTTACACTCCTGGAACTCGTTAAAATGCTTCTGAACATGATCAGAAATAATGCTAATGCTGATGGTCATCGTAAGTGTGCTTCTCGATCCATTGTTGTTCTCAATATTCGCGTTGGTTTTCTTAGCTGTGGAGGCCTGTCTAGCTTGCTGTGCAGCATGCTTCATTGGTTGCATTGAGAACTTGGTGGAGTGGTTTAATAGGCAAGTCTTCCATTCAACAGTATGCACAAAGCTGACGTTTATCTAATCCAGATACGCATACATAGAGATTGGTGTGTCTGTTTCCTTTTGTTTGGCGAGTCCCTAACATCCCTACAGCACTTTATGGCAAGCCATATATCACTGCAGCAAAGGATACCTGGAGGCTTTTTAAAGATCGAGGTGAGCCTTGTCATCGATCGCAACGTCTTTCACATAACCGCTGATCGGCTGTCCATAGGCATCGACGCCCTCGTCAACGACTCTCTTGTTGGAATGAGTATGCCTTTTGGTTCCAAGTCTTTCTTAACACTTACCTTGTACTCCAGCATTGACGTGGGGAGCATATATCGTCGGCATAACGTGCTCGCTCTTCGCTTACCTCTATTTGCGTTGTAAGTATCTCGCATTGGTATCACTTTGTTCTCCCTGATCGGCGTCTTTCCAGTCACTGCCCCTTCCTATAACGCGGATGGAAGTTACACTGCGCCAGTTCTGCTCTTTGCATTCTTAATTGGTATAGTGTGCTGTAAGTAAAGCGTGTTATGGAATACTTTTTCTTACTAAATAACTCGTCTATCCCAGCTTTGACCCTATCTTCAGCCATTGAGGCAGGTGTCTCGACAATGTGAGCCATCATAATCTACCAATCAACATCACACACCTCTGACGACGCTACATATTCAGATTTGTTGGCCTTGGCGAAGACCCGCAGGTGCTGGCTATTCGAGCGCCAGAGCTTTTCGGCGTGAGTTTTATGCAAAGTTGTGCTTCAATTATTCCGTATATTGAGTCTTCCTTCTACTAGCTCATCGCAGAGAGATATCCTCGTGTCACAACTGGTGTTCCCCACAGTTAAAGAGCCGCTTGTTGTGTCTAAGGTTAAAACTTTTTCTTACATCCTTCAGACTACGTAGCATACATAATGAAGAATCATTAGCCAACATATCTATAAACTAGTACAATCGATCTAATCTAAATTACCTGTTCCAGAAGCTTGATTTTCACGAGACCAATAATAGCACTGGGTCGCACCGCACCAAGGACCTGACGACCAGAACAGTTTCTCAGGGACTTTCCACGACAATAATATCTCTCGCTGGACTGCTTACTATCGCGGGGGACTTCCTTCTAATGATGACCTCGATTGGGGCCCTGAAGAATATGACCCACTTGGATGTTCAAGCTTTATAAGTCCTTGTCGATTAGTGGTTAAATCATCTCGTTGTGGTTTAGCTCCGAGAAGCCGGAAGTTCGAATCCTCCCTGGGACAAATTGTTTTGTTTTTGAATCCCAGTTATCGACAATGAATGCGGCGGGTCGATACGTATACGTCAATCCCCAGTTTTCTTAGCAATGTTGGCTGAAGCAGGGTAAATGGTCCATGGACGCTTGGGGCCTTCAATGTCTGATGAAAGAACAGAAACTCCCAGCCTTGGTCACATTTTCCTAGAGATCTTCCTATGTAGACATCTCACTGATACTAAAGTACAGGAAAGCAGATATTGATATTCATAACCGTGGTTATACAGTTTGAGAGTAAGTATTACACCGCATTGACATGCTAATTAATTGCATCGAATGATGTGGAAGAGGGGAAAGCTGAGAGGACACAGAGAAGGACTGATTAATGAGGGTGCAAACAGAAGAACAAAAGTATCGAGTCACGTCCCGTATGCCACCGAAAGATTGCGCCCATTGTCGCCAGCTATACGGTCTGCGGAGTGACATGCTTGAATCGGACAACGAGGACTGTGACGTTGTCTGACGTGTGATGCGCGATTGCGTATTTAAGAAGTTTCGCACTCGCCGCCTGAGGATCAGGGATTTCGCGTACGAGATCGATGGCACTTTGATCGTTGGTGACATCCCAAAGCTGGTGGCAGCGCATCAGTATTGGAGACGTCTCATTGAATGACCGGCACACTTACCCCATCGCAAGCCAAAACTAGAAACTCGTCCTCATCACAAAGCTCGGTCTCAGTAGTATACGGCGAGCCAACTACAAATTCCTTCATGGAGGAATCACCTAAACTTCGCGTCACAGCAAGAACACCGTTTACCCGTCCACTCATGACAAATCCGCCAGCATCCTTTATCCGTTTTGCTTCTTGTTTATCCGAGCCCTTGTGATCGTATGATAGGCGTACTGCTCTTCCGGCACGACACAATACTGCACGCGCGTCGCCCACATTGGCAGTGTACAGTACACGTCTTAGATTAGAGGGTGGCACGGTGATAGTCGTACCAATCGTCAGGTCTTTCCGCGACGATGCAGGTGATACCGATCGTGTTGAATGAGAAGAGATGGAACTCGATTTTGTGCCAGTGAGGTTCTTTAATGCCTTCTTGATACGGCTGCTGCCTGAGGATTTCTTCTTCTTTTCTTTGCGGTTCTCGCTGATACTGTTGATACTTTCTGTACCACTGCTGTGGGCGCTATCGAGATCATTGTTATGACCGAAAATAGGTGAGTCAGACTCGGGCGTGGACGGAGATGCATTGACGAAAGTTTGGTGCCCGTCGGCGTCTTCTATGCGAAGAAAGGCAGTTACTGCTGTGCAACCGGAATGAATCTTGCCTTCCGAGTCCTCGCACATACGTGAAAGGAATCCGTCGACCTTATGGAATGTCTCGTTGAAGACATCTGGCACGGGCAAATTCGGTGAAGCACGGAGTGAGGCTAGGAGGTACTATTGCACATGTTATATCATCTAGGAGTAATGAGAGTGTAAAGTATATGGACACACCTCATGAAAGTGGTTCCCGCACCATTCTGCGGCATGCTTGCCGGCATGTCCATCGAATACAGCAAAGAAGCCCTGGCCTCGTACAGCATCGAAATCAACCACGAACGAGTGAGAATCTTCCATCGTTCTCCGCGTCCCCTTATCCTCTGTCACGCCAACTTGATATGCTGTATTCTTCGTCGCATGTCGGTTGAGGACCTAAAATGTCAAAGAGGTCATTCAATTGATAGATTTCCTTGACTTATTGTATGTGAAACGTACTCCATATGTATCCAGTTCCACGCTGGTGATGGATTTCGAACGCGCATTTGGAGAATCACTGAATCGGGGTTGCATAATCTTGAATAAGGAGCGAATGTGATATGTTTCGATCCTGGTTGTACATTGGCGCTTAGCGGTGAATCCATTGCTTTGGACTACATAGAGCTTACAAATCCGGTGGGATGAGGAAAGGTTGTATGTAGTTTGATATGTTGGTCAATGTGTGGTGTAATGCAAGCACTGAAGCAAGACTCCATTAGCAACTTGCGCATCATATATAGCACAGAAACGATATTCACCTTGTGAGGCAAGAGACAAGGAGAATGATGAGATGAGAAGGACAAATGGTGTGGGTTGGTTGTTAAACGGAGTGAAGAGTAGCTTTGGCCTACAAAATCTATCCCAATGAGGAAACACCG
Source organism: Termitomyces sp. T108 (assembly GCA_017657275.1). Classification (NCBI taxonomy): domain Eukaryota; kingdom Fungi; phylum Basidiomycota; class Agaricomycetes; order Agaricales; family Lyophyllaceae; genus Termitomyces; species Termitomyces sp. T108. The sequence goes on from JAGGAU010008269.1 coordinate 71,111, forward strand.
CAATTGTTGGCGTCGTCAGCACTCTGCCACGTGCTTCGATTCTGTCCGCGCCTTTGTATAAAAGCCACCGCGAGGTTCAATGTTGCTGGATATGTTGCTATTGTTACGACTGCAACTTGTAATCGATATATCATCAATCGCCCCACGCTCTCAGATGGTCACCATAGTTTCGTCTCATACGGTTAATGATGATAAACCAAGTTCTTTGATACTGTAAGCTTTAAGCTTCAAGCTTCAAGTTTGAAAAACAGGCTTCCCCTAATTCAATACCGGACACCGGAAAAGACGGTTTCCTGTAAAAAAGAACCAGACCCACACACATACACATACATGGTTTGGGCTCTCTTTCGGCTGGTGATGATTTTTGCGGATTTCAAATTGCTCTATATGCTTAGAACCCCTGAAGAGCCTTCTCGAAACGAAGTGAGTATTTTAACCATTATCTTAGGAGATTTCGACGTCGCAACTGCTAAGTTAGGAGTATGCTCATTCATGTGAATAACTCGACCGAAAGTGTAAACCTTGTAACCTTGAGTATTGCCTTGTGACATCTTTGCAGCCCACGAAGGGCAGCCTTCATCATCACCGCCAGTCTTGATTCCATGCCCTCAGATACGATGGACTCAAGTGAGTGTTTGTGTCGATCGTTGACATGACGAATTCGCGATTTTAAATTTCAGCTGCCGTTCTGGACAACCTGAACACTTTTTGAGGGTCCCCCATGATGTACGTATCCATACTTGAATATCATCATCAAGGGGTAAATTAGTTGCGTTACATGCTCGACCGGGGTTGAGAAGCTAATGATAGCTCCACTGACGATTGATAGTTGTCGGAAGTGTATTCGAGAGATCATGGCCTGCATATGCGTCATCCTGTACAAATGGTTGGCTTAAGAACTAGATTTTCATGACTTTTCCTGTATTTACCAGTAAGAAAGATATTATCAGGACGCATGTATCATAAGGTATCTATCGATCGACTTATCGTCATGTTGACGCGGGCACCTAATCAAGTACATATCAAATATCTGATCTATTGATAGTTGGTTCAAAGTTGCATCGTGTGGACCGACTCAAGCGTCGAAAGCTCATGATCAACATATCATCAAGTTACATGAACAAGGCGCCACATTCTTGCAAGAGCGAAGCAAATTGTCTATGTTACAGTCATACTTTGATGGTGGCGTGCAATAGACAACCAGTTAATGACCCGATATCTGTCGACATCTATAGACACAAATAGATTCTTTTTCTCTTACTAGGCTGTATAAATTACCATACAAACGAAAGCAAGAGGGGTAGATGACACGAAAACAGAATCAAGGGATTATGTCCCCCTTCTCATAATTTAAACGCACTACAAGTACAGTCACATTATCACGGGTCTCATTCGCCTGAGCAAGAGCGAGAAGTTTTTCGCTCGCAACTTGAGGATCCTGAACATTTCGGATGTGATCAATTGCTTCTTGATCTGTTACTACATCCCAGAGCTGATAGAAAGAATGTTAGTGGTCTGGACATTTGGACCTCATACAAATGTAGCACACACCCCATCACAAGCTATAATAAAAAATTCATCGTCATCATTGAGCTCCACTCTTTTCAAATGCGGCGTTCCAGTGACGAATTTCTTAATGGAGTATCCTTGTTGAGACTCGTGGTCTCCAAGACTCCGCGTGACATTTAATTGGCCAAGTATACGTCCTCGCCAGAAAACACCTTTGAGTGCTCTCACTCGCTCGCGTTCCGACTCATCAGAAACCTTATGATCGTAAGTCAACCGATAGGCCTTTCCACCTCTAGATAACACGATCCGAGTGTCCCCGGCGTTAGCACAATATAATACACGCCGAGTCGAGGCGGGTGGCACAACAGCAGTGATCTTTGGTGGAGAAAATGTTGGTTTAGGAGCATTTGGTTTATAATATTCCAGAAAAGCTGGAGATGGAAGAGGTGCAAAGGATTGAAGCCCATCGTGGTCCTCAAGTCTCAGGAAGGCAATGGCAGCTGTACATCCTGATGCTGCCCAATTTGCGGATTGTATAGATCGTGCGGAGAGTTCGTCGTCCATCGATTTGAACATAGCTTCCATGATATCTGGATCAATGGGTGCGTTTGGCTTTTCGTGTATCTGCTGAAGAAGGTGCTATGGAGAACATATATAATGTTAGGAAAGATCTGGATATTCGCGAGTGGGACTTCTGTGTCAAAACAGAGGACTTTACCTTGTGAAATTCACCACCAGCCCACTCAGCAGCGAGTTTATTGCCATGTCCATCGAATATCGCAAAGATTCCCTGGCCACGAATTGAGTCGAAATCGTGTACAAAGCCATAACTGTCCTCCATGGTTGGTCTATGGCCTTGGTTTTCTGAGATGCCGAGGTGATATGATGTTGGTACCGATGGAAGTTGGTTTAGGATCTGAGAGAGACATCGTCAACCGTTATCGAGCCCTGCTCAGATGCTTGGGATATCACACACTCCATAAGTGTTGAGATCGCTAGCAGTTGTGATACCCTCAACTACAGCATTCGGAAGGTCCCTGAATTAGGCACGGTCAGGTTCAAGCGTTTCAACTGTGACGAGAGAGATATACAGAGGGGTAACCTTTTCGTTGGGCGTCGAGGGAACTATTAAATTTAAACGTCTGCATTCAAGATTTCTGTGAGGAGTCTTACATTTAACATCGTCTCCAGGGTCCATGGTGGGTAGAAGGAATGCAAGATCCGATTGAGCGCTCCCTATTAATAATGGACTACATAGTACGGACTTTGAGTTCGGGGTATGCAATATACAAATACGAGAATGGAGGCGCGCAACATGTGAAGAAGCATAAGAAGTGCAACTTACGAGGAGTAAACTAGATTTGGTGTGGAATGCTGTGGTGGACCACGAGCAATTGCCAGTCCAAGCGCCCATAATATGCATAAATTCGATCACAGCACTTGCTGTGCAATTGGGTGCTTGTTTCGGCATTCTCCGGTGTCGCGTGCGACAATCCGTGATCGACAATCATCCAACTCGATTCTCATCCTCGAACGAGCGTCTTTGAGGCCAGTGCATGTCTCAGCAATCAGCCGCTTCCAAGCCTTCGCTTTCTGGTGTCAGGATCAAAGCAAGGAAAGGCGCTGTAAAAGCACAGGCGAAGCACGAGCCAACAGGTTATTCCCTCTTTTAATCAGTCCAACAGCCGTCCTGACATTCTGTGTAGTCTTCAGAGACCAGCTTTATAAGCATTTAGAAACCGTTCCTGAGGGGGATTTTGATTCATTTGCCACACAACTCGCACAAGCCGGCGCTCAGCTTGAATTCCTCAAATATGCAGACGGACTTTTTGAAATCATACTCGTTGGTGGTCTCCTTCAACCGGGAGGCAGCTATGTCGATGATGGCGCCCCAGTGTCACCATTTACGATCTTCAACGCCAAGGAACCTGTTCAGGTGGACGAGATGAAGAAATATATAGAGGTCCTCAATAAACTTATCAGAAGGTAGGTACACGAACAGTGCCAAATATTTGATTCGCCACCTTATCTCTCTGTCCAGGTACAAATATCTTCAAAAACCTCTGGAAGAGATCTCCCTTCCCACCCTTCTCCAGTATATCAATCGTTGGTCTCCAGCTCAACGTGATAAACTGTCCATCGCCGTCGGTCTCTTGATTTCCCAAGGACTCGCCAGTGCGTCATGTCTCTCAAGTCTGAGCAAAGACCATTTGGTTAAAAACGGTGAGCGGCATCTCCAGACCCTGAAGTTTCCTGGTCTTACGACGTATCTCTTTCATTCAAGACGTGTCGATCAATGTTTTGACTCTTATCTTCCGCGCGTACCTCGTCGATCAATCCATGGAGCATCTCTCTGCTACCCTCAAGCGCGGTGGGATTAAGGACCTTTTACAATTTTTCCCTCCAAACAGACGGGAAGGCAAGCTCCTGGACGAGCATTTCAGGAAAGAAAGCCTTCCTCAGGTCGCAGATTGGTGGTCGAAGAAACAGTATGCTGGTATCAAAGCTGAGCTTGTAAAAGAACTTACAGAAATGTGTGAACGGGAGGAAACCACGGATCAAGTGAGTTCAGATAATCATCTATGTATTTATGTGGGCGCTCACACATGTCAGATCATTGCAGCGATCAAAGCGCGTCAAGAGGAGACACCTCTACCTGAGACCGAGCTCGTTGGATGCATTTGGCAGGGCCTGATGGCCTCCGTGGACTGGAGCACCCGCCCCGACCAAATCGAAGGCCTTGCTCTCCGCGAGGTTGGGGTAAGCAATACTTGCTTTTGCTCCTGTCCCAAAGATGACACTCTTCTTAGAAATACGCTCCCGTCCTTGAACCGTTCTGCAATGGCGCTAAAACAGAAGTTTCTCTGATCAACGTGGTACAAGTGTATTGCTATGAAGATACTCGTATCATCAAGGCATTCCCTCAGATCCTTAAGGTACGTCGCTTGACCTGTGTCAGCGCACTATCTGTCATAAAGCCTTTCCTAGGTTTTGTACAACAAGGACTGTATTTCCGATCAGGCAATCATATATTGGCATCAAAAGGGCTCCAAACCACAGGGCAGACAGCACTTCCTGAAGAGCACTGACGCACTGGTAAAAGTGAGAAGAATTGATTGATCTTCTCGATATGTGTACTAACGCTTCTGCTCTGTTAGTACTTGCAGGAACAAGAAACCGATTCGGAAGAGGAGGAATGAAGGACTTTGCAGCTTAACTATTGTGACATAATCTTAACCGATTACCATTCTTCGGGCTACTAAGTCCTTCCCAACGAACATTTTCGCTTTCGCATATAGAAGCAAAAGCACTTTTCATTCAGAGAGTATTTGATTTTGAAAAATGGCATATTAATACACTGAGCATCCAACAGAGGGAATAGCGATAAAGATGGCTACAAAGCTCGGACTTGATTTACATACATATCAGGGCACCAATCATAGAAACGAAACTGGTGCTGGAGACATTACAAATAGAAGACGCTCACCAGGCTTCAGGCATGGGAGTCAAATCGCCCGTCCAGCCGTTTCCACCATTCATCTGGAGAAATATGCCATCAGAACCATTTACAGGGAGACCAAGATCATCCAAGCTCTGATGAAAAGAAAGATCATCTTTAGTTATGTGTACTATCACGCGCTGGTCAGATTACCTTCTCTTGCAGCCATAAGGGAATCGCTGATGGGCTAAAATACCCTCGGTCGGAGGCGAAACCGAGTTCTTCCATGGTGATAGGAGCAGGCATGGTAGGATCCACGTTAAAAGGGGGTGGAACTATCATGTCTTGCGCAAACGGTGGCGGAGGCATGGCTGGCATTGTCGGCATTGGCACAGGTGTTATGATTCCCTGTTGCCGATCCCTCTCTGCAAGTTTCCGGCGAAGGTTCGCCAACATGATTCGAAGGGTCAAGGCATAGCTAAAGAAAATGAATAAGGTTAAACAATTGATTTATGAAAGTCTGAGAAACGTGCCGTTCTGCAGCCACTTCGGAAAGTAGCTGTGCAAGTTGTTCCACCTGACCGATGATGGAAGGCAGATCCACGTCGTCAGGAAAAATGCTAGCCATCTTGAGTAAGAACAGGCCAGAAAAGGCGGCTGTGACAAGGCTGTCATGAACCGCATAACGAAGGGCAGCGCTATTACTTTCTCAGGAATTTTCTCAAGGAAAAGCATTTTCGAACGGACCGATATTCTGGTGACGTCAGGAATATAGATAAGCAGTTGGATGCTGCATCTCTGGCTTGGAATGCCAGTTCACGTTGATCGAAATTCATCTTATCCCAGGCGACACCACGGAGAGTGACACATAGAACCCAAAGCTTAGCATACTGAAGCTCGCCAGCGAGAATCTTCCTAAGCAGTGCATCTTGGTCCATACTCTGGCCTAATGGCATCCTAGATCAGATGAAAGGAGGGAAAATGAGAACTGAGCATACGGTGCAGATCGTCACAATCTTGCCACCATTTTTCCAATGCTGTCATTGCGCGACGGATGAAAGATAGTGTGTTGTGGTTTACCTGGCCACCGAGCGGGACGAGTGTTTCGTATATTTGAGCTGAAATAGGTAAGCTCAATACGACGCAAGATTGTTGCATCCGTTACATACTCTTTTGGGCAATAAGCTCAACTTGTGAAACCAAACGCACATCTGTCGGCGACACCATTGGATGATTAAGAAGGACCCGACAATGACGAATGGAGTTTTCGTCCCTGAGAACTATAGGACGGCCAGTACCAAGGCTCATTCTGTCCACATCATAAGCATCATGTGATAGATAAGGCATTCAATTGTACTTAACTGATGATCGAACCAGTAAAGGCAAAGCCATATTCGTGCAGACACAACTACCCAAAGTAAATGAAAACGCTAGCGGACCCCAAGTTTTGAAGATAGCTACCAAGGTCACGTTCTTCATCCGGTGTACGCTGCTTGCCAGAATCATCCGCAAGCTTTTCCAATGCTCGATGAAGGCCAAGATCCAAAGCCATACGCATTGCATGCCCGCTCGGGAGCCACCCATTAGTACTCCAAGCGGCAAGTAGTAACATTCCTTTTAATGGGGATAAATGTGACGCAGACGTCGACTTGATGCATGTATCGACGAACCTTGGACGGCTTCCTTCCTAACAACCGGTCCAAAGAGGGAAGAGCGCGCTATACCTTGCGCCTCCTCCAGACATTTATAAAAGGTCTGGCTGAGAGGTCCGTTTCCACTGCGTATCTTGCCGGCTACAGCCAGTATTGCATCGAAGGTCCAAGGAGTCCGTTCCATCAAGCTTTCATACGTATCGTACATCGGGTCGAATAACGGTATAAAAAGATGACATCCCGCAAAAAAGCTATGTAGTACAAGTATTAGCGTCAGATCCTGCGACGGTCAGCAGTAACCTTCGACCACATGTTGTAAAGCTCCCTGGCCTCCGCATCACTAACCAAACCCTGTAAGAACAAGAACAAAAACATTCGGCGTTAAACTTTCATGTAATCTGAATCATTGTAACGTGTACCTTCTCCACGACATGAGGGAAGGCATTGCGCGGGATTGGCTCGGCCCTTTTGCGCTTCTTCACTCTGTTTATCCCATATTAGTCGAAAATAATAGCAAAAATAAAAGAAGGAAGACGAACCGCGGGGGATCAGTAGAGGGTACCGCCGCCAGTTCAGCCGCAGCATTTGCTAGACCTTGCAGTGCCTCAATCGGTGCGTTCAGAGTAGATCGAGGCAGAGTATCTTCTGATTCATCATCTGAGGATGGCGCAGTACTAGGCACAATCCCATAGGTGGCGTACTTATGAGGCTAGAAGTTGCGGATGTATTTATTATCATCCTGACACTTAGAATGCAGGTTCACTGACAGGTGGAGCGAATCCAGGAAGAGGTGGGAAAGACTTCAGTGGGTCGGTTTGAGGCTGTGGCGGACCCATATTAAAGCCGTTGCGGGGCGGAGGCATAAAACCCGGACCTTCACGGGAAGGGCCCGCTCCGTTGTTGAACATCTGCTGCTGGCTCATCACTTGCTGAGCTTGGATCGCAGAAAGTATTCTATCTAATGATGACTGCATTCCAATCATCTGGCTTTGCATGACCTTGAAAAAAGTCAGATGTCTTATGATTTCTGTTGAGACCCTTTCACACCAGATACTGTCCCTCGAGACGAGATAAGCGTCTGGAATTTTTAATGAGACACGATAATACAAAAAGATGACATTGAAAACACTCATACTCGATACTCGGGCCGTTGAGAACTTGAGGTTTCTTCTCCGGTTTTTCGTACACGCACGGAATGCCGTTGTGCGCACAACGTCGACATGGAGCCTGAGACCGGGCCGGGGCGGGGGGAGGCGGGCCACAGTGAGCAAAGCGGGACGAAAAACCCGGCACATTAGTCTTACCTCTCCCTCACATCTGTTCTTTCCCTTCCTACAAGCCGTACAGGCCCGCGCACCTCTTTTCGGAATATGCGGGGCTGAGGCCGGGAGAGCCGGGGGAGGCTGTTCGACTGACCTGTTGACGGCGTCACTGCTTGTTCGTCTTCTTTTCAAAACGCTCTCAGATTCGTTGGACAGGGAGGCTGGGCTGAGCGACATGATGGATACGCCGGCAGGACAATTTTGAGCGAACTGGAATAAATCGTGCGACCCAACCACCTTGAACCACAGACCCCTGCGTCACGCACGTCACACCATCACTTGACCGATGTACATTCATCTTCAGCGAGTTATCCTCCGTCGCTTCATCGCTTCCATCAAGCCTTTGTTCCACAGAACACTTTGATGCGGGCCTTTCATGTACCTTTCGTCATCAGACCGCAACCTTAAGCTGCTGGACTGCTGTGCGGCTGAGACTTGTTGACCTTTTTCATGCTCCCGAGTTAAAATTGGAGCTTATACCCCTCAACCTCTCTTTTTCCGGGAGACTGGCTCACAGGCCATTTCCCTCGTAAATGAAAGTAACGACAATGTCATGCAAATTGCGTGGGGTAAAGATTCCACATCTTCTGTCGGTCCTGACCGGTCATCACAACCTGACTGTGATCACAGAGCACCACATGCAAGAATTGACACCTTGTCTGTTCGTCTGACAGGTTGAAAACCCACAGAAGGCGCCCACAGAGGGGGGCCGTTGCTTTGATAGTAGGAGGTTAATTTCAGACATCTGCATAGCCAATTATCTTGAAAGGATACATTTATGCCTATGTACACACTTGTAGGCTGCAGCAGAGTGGGCATCTAATATCTCTTGTCACGCAAAATTGATTTTGAAAAGGCAAAGTACCAATACAACTGTCACACTTGTTTACCCCGTCATTCGCAAGAGTCCTACCTCGCAGTTGGTACTAAATCCAACGGCGGTGAGACGTGGTGAAGTTCAAGTTCGAGATGCAAGAGGTCAAATGTCGCAAGACATCCTTGTGGATACAAAACACGTGGGCTTTGTGCCTTTCCTCAGTTGCTCCTCAAGTCCTCGTGAACACGCTTCTTCGGACGGCTCACTCATGTCAGCAGAACTCATGTCGGAAAGGCCAGTCGCGTGTTCAGAATTGTTGTCTTGGTGTGCGAAAAGGCACTCGTACAAGTCTTTACAAGCATATTTTCCCTGCAACGAGGTGGGCTTAATTGAAAATCAGTCGGATTGACATATAACAGGTGATATAGTGCACCAGACACCTTTTATATTTGGCGTCCTATCATTTTTTGAAGCTGGGTTCGTCAGCTCCAAAGAATGCCAGGCGGCGAGTTGACCCCAACCACGAGGTAATGCCTCCATGAAAATACTATTCCCAGTATAATCATTTAAGCCTTCATTATAACGGCCTTCCTGAAATTTGTTGTGCAATATAAGGAAGTTCTCAGAAGTTCCACTTCAAATGTTGCAGAACACATTGCTGTCCTCAAGGAATGGGATCAGCTTTTTTCCCTCCTAGGACAGGATTACTCTCTTGCAGGCGCGGACATCATGTTCCTGGACTGGATCACGCTATAATTTGTATACGTGATCTTGAGAATAGATCTCAAAGCGTCGATGATGGAGCCCTTTATCTGGAAATGAAGCTCAAGAATAACCTGGAAAAGTCACCCTTGATCATGAGTATGAGCCCTTGAAGGGTTGTGCCCTCATCATGGCCGAAACTCTCTAGATAATCGGTATATTCATAGTTCGATGGATCGTAGGTATCTCACTGATGTTTTCAGGTCAACAAGGAGGGCTCCAGCATAATTTTCTCGCTTAAATGAAAGCAAAAGAAAGCTCAAGTTGCTACAGTCTTATGGTTTCTTTTTCATCGTCGAACTTGCTCTTCCTACTCTTGCGACCGCAAAATCAGCCCAAATAACTGAGGAGAGATTTGTGTAAAAGTCTTGCGCCTCGTGTCGCGGTGGAGGCTCTGTCTCGGGCATAGCGGCTTGGATCTGCGTCGCAAGCTCGTGATCTCTACGATCTAACATACTTGTCCGGGTTTATTGCTCTCCAATACACCTTGTTGATGTTTATAATGACATCTACTCAGTAAATGTCCTCGTAATCCTCGTCTATCTCCAAGAACCTACGAATCTCGGCCGGATCGATGCCGTTCTGTCGCACGAAATACGACAAGAGTGTCCCATAATTATCTACAGAGGAACGCGACGTGACGACATTGTACTGGTGGTCCTGATATTCAAGTCAAACATACCTGTCCAACGCAGTGCAGCTTCTTTCGCCAGGATCACGGCTCTTTTCTTCTCCTCTATCTTCACAGGATCGCAGTCTCCATATGCGTTGAGTTCCTTTTCGAGAGTGACCACTTGCTTTTGAAGATCGGCCAATTTCGCAAGAGCATTGGAACGTGATTCCTTATGACAAGTCAGCGAAGTGTTTCAATGGAATTTTGGTCTTTTACAGATTCCGTTCTCATAGAACGTTCCATTCTGATGTTTTCCTTGATCTCCACGAGTTGTTTTTGTTGGCTTTCCCGTAGTTCTTTGGCCTTCGCCAGACGTGCTTGGACCTTTTCCAAAGATTGAGCATGCACGACTTCATCGGCACTCGATACTGACCATCACGCCTCGCTGGGAAGGGAAACTCCAATAGACTTGTGATTCTGATGAGAAACGGCGCATATATCTAGCACTTTGTCGCCTCACAATTTGATGAACCAATTTTGTCTCCTTGGACGAGCCCATCGTCTATCAAAGATTGAAGTACTTCCTTGACGCTTTGAGAAACTGCAGGAAGATATATCTGTCCGTGCGTTACTGAATGATATGCGTTACCTATGCCCTTCAACTTCGGCCCAAGTTTCTCGAGTTCCTTTAACTTCAAGGGAATTTGTATTCGGCCTGTTTCACCTTGATTTACTTACTTGATAGAAGTCTTTCTATGTTCAGGATGTGGTGTTCATTTCTAGTTGCAATTCGAATCTTATCTTTTCCTTACCGTCTCATGAAATATCTCCAACAGTCTAACGCGTTTCTCTTCAGCTGACAGACCCCTAGGTGCCTGTGAAGCTCAGCCAAAGACTGTAGGTGGACAATGAATGACTTACCATTGAGCGAGACAGTGAGAAGGAATACTTATTCCGAATTAGTAGGAGATTGTAATGAGAGAAGTCAGAGTCGGACTTCTTCATTTCCGGCGCGTCCGCGTCATGCGGCCCATCCGCAAATATGAGCTTCGTCTCGTTCAGTCTCTTTCGTTTCTGCTCCATAACGCATATATGTCTAGAATGGTGAACAATTCTTCTCTGTTGCATTGAATTACATGAAACTCCATCGTTGAGTGTCCCTTAGAATGAATTTGGCGGCATAACACTAGATTTCTTCACACAATCTGTGCGATCTAAGGAGTAGACGCTCCTTTCATCGACTGGGATTCTGTTCAGCACCTTCTTGACTGCTTAAAGTAGTCCGACGTCTATCACTACTTTGATAGTAGGTAGTCACCTTTGGGACTCATCGTGGCAGTTTATGCACATGGATATACTATTGACAGAACCCCACATGAAAATTATCTTGCTTTGAGATCCTTACGTGTCTGCCTGTTGGACTCGCCACGGAGCGAATGTTGAACCCTTCAACCGGATTGCACGGCATAACGTCATACTCATGTCCCGCTGGAAATCAATATCAATAGTGGTTAGCTGACTGACATCTTACGATAGAGTGCTAACTCTGGTCACACAAGCTGTTTGTTCTGGCACTTCGATGCTCCAATGAGACTGTACAACATTCCAGACGAGCTTCTACTCGGAAAGAGGATGAACAAAGGTGAGATAAATTCAAAAAAAACCAAACTTAAGTGAAGAGTCTTCTACATGGCTACACAAGAAATGCGGGCCGCATTGTTGATGTTCGAATGGGTTGATACATTGGCAGATGCATACTCATCTTCCCACCGTGATCATCCATCATCTTCCATCGTCGTTCTTCCGAGTACCCCGGCAATGAATCATGATTAACTCTCAGTCATCGGGTCGCGATTGACGTAAAGAAAAAAAGTGAACCAGGCCCAGGCGCACTCGGATCGACTTTCTTCTGCTTCTCGAAGGGCAGAAGTTCGGAAAATGAGACATCAGAGAGTCATGCGCCTGTTATCTCACATCATGCAATCTTCAAGTACCTTCCCGTCTGGAGCTGGGTCATTCCTAATTTGTTATTCCCTTCGAAAAATGGCAGAGAAATCTTGAGAGAAGAACCTGTTAAAAACAGGTCATATGAATTTCTAACACATGTTTCACCCCAAAAAAATCTTCCTGTCAATGACAGCTGACAACTGACAAAACTCAATCATGCCTTTTTTTGAATTGGGAAGAACACCATGCAAATGACAGCTTGGGAGTAACTTGCTTGATTATGGTCTGTCAGCCTGCATGGTGTATTGAATGAAGACCAAGACAAGAATCATGCTCACTTATCTCCTTTTCCAATACGAACTTACGCCAAGGTTGCGAGCTGATCTTTGCGAAATGACCCAAGTATGGTTTCCGAGTAACTCTAATCAATTCGACTAGTGTATCCAGGCAGCATGTGCGTCATTCAAAGATACTTGATATAATACTGTACATAGAGACACTATATGCCAACAGGGAAGATGTGGCCGGACTTGTAGTTACGTTACTAGACTGCCAGCGAAGGGATAGTACAAGTCCGATGGGGGTTAACAATTAAAGTGGAATATCAGACAGACGAAAGCGAGGTCGACCAGAGGCGCTGATCCATGGTAAAAAGCCCAACAAAAGGGGTCGAGGCCGATGTAACTTGAATATGCGTGCACGAGAAAGAAAAAAAGAATGGGATCCAAAAACAATTGCCGTGCGGGAGAGTGCAGAATGCCGTCCATATCCCAAATGTACCGAAGAATGGATTTATGCAAAATATCACGAGCATTAAGGTATGATCGAAGCTACTATCATCGGAGGAGATCGAGACGATGGTCATTTGATGGATAGCGGTAGGCCACAAAGTTGGGGTCTTGAGCGACACGCTCCTCTAACGCTTTGCGTGACGTTATGGATAGCCTTGAGGGTGGGACACAAGGACTAGAGGCACTATACCTAGATGTTGACGTGGCGTAGGCATTGAATCCGGGCTCTTCCTGACCATCTGAACCGGTTCTCTGCATCAACGGGAACTGAAGAGGTGAACTGTCCGCATACTCCTCTTTGGAAGCGGTACTCTTCTTGCCCAGTAACAACGCAAGCCCAAACTTGCTCTTCCGCTTTGGGTTGGTGGGTATAGTGTCCGGACCAAGCGAGCGCCGCGAATGACCAAAGTCATCATAGTGAGACGCTACGGGGCTGCCTGACTTTCGACCGTGAACGGGCATTGTATTAGCGTTAATATTGGGACGAGAGGATACTCCGCCAAAAGACTGGCGGCGAGTATCAATGTTTCGGAAAGGAGCGTTTGGAGGGAGAAAATCTACAGGAGAGTTTGAACCGAGAGGAAGGTGACGGGGGTCATACGTGAAGACAGTAAGAGGCCGGATATCCCCTGTGTTGATACTCAACGATGGAGAAGCTTCTGGAGGAAGGGGTGGTAGCGATTTTTCTCTCGTTATTAGTGGCGCAAGCCTCTTGGCATCAGGTAAGGGTGGTGCTGGAGAATCAGCGCGAGATAACCGTTGACGTATATCAGGTTCCGATGTGACTGGATGTACGGTCTTAGGCGTGACAAGGTGATTGTCTTTGTCTTCCTGGGCAGGGGTCAATGCCTCAATAACCTCTGCATCAGGGCCAGAGATACGCGATGAGGAGGCGTGTGATGAGAAGAGACTGGACGGACCAGTAGACGAGGATAAAATAGGGGAAGCAAGCCCATTTCCCAACACTTTAGAATGAGCAAGGGACGGAAGAGAAGGGCTCGAGACATGGCGATTGTTGGCAATACGCAGCTCACTAGGTCCGCGATCGACAAGGTACGACAAGGGAGGTGGTGGCGCCAGGGGCGAGTCGTCCTCGTTCTTCTCAGGAGAAGCCTCGCCTCGTGCCGCATTCAGTTGTTTTCCTGTGAAGAGACCCAAAATCTTGGAAAACCCATTTTTCTTCTTCTTTGGGCTCCTAGTCAGTGTCTTTTCATTTCGTTCGGGCTGTATGGGAGTAGGTGGCCATGTTTGGCTTTCGCGCGCATAAGGATTGGCATATGGAGTTCCGAGCTGATGCGCTTCTCGGTCAAGAGCGAGACTAAGGACAAACGGGACAATTAAGTTTCTGAAATTACGAGCAGAAAGAAAACGTACTGCATGTCAACCATACTACCAGACTGAAGGCCCGATGGTGCTAAACTCTCCGAACTTCTCCATCCCCCACTGAGATTTTTGAAGCCGAAGAATCTCGTCCGTCGAGGTGAAGCGGATATCATACTATGCATATCCGAGAGAGATGCTTGAGAACGCGCCCACGGTACTTCCATGCGCCCGTCGACTGGGGTAGTGAGCATACTCATGGGACGCGCTGAATTGTGGAACGGCGAACTAGAGCGTAAGCCTAGGCCACCATCCGTATGTGCCATACTGTTGGCAGAAATGATCGACGTGACGTCCATCGTAGACCCACGAGACGATTTCCTCGCCCGACGCTCTTCCTTTCGTTTCCGCTCTCGCGCCTCACGTTCCTCTTTGCGCACATCGACATGTTCCACAATCATGCCGTTTTGGAGCAATGTAATTTCACGAGATTGCGACCGAGCATGAACATCGTGAATTGGGGTGGTGGGCGATATCGGAGGCCTAATTCGTAGTCCGCCCACGTCATCGGCAGCAGCGGCTGCATTACCAAGATCATAGGCGGAACGGCGAAGTTGAGAATAGGTGTCACGCATCCTGCTTTCAAGCTGTTTAGCCTCTTGTATGGCACGGGCGCGAGCTAAAGCCTCTGCTTCGAGAAGCGTCTTCTGAGACTTGATGTACGTTCGAAGAGTTTGTTGGCGCGCAGTAGGTTCGCGAGGATTCTGGCAACGCTATTAGTAGGAGGAAGGGAGAGAGTTGATGTAAACGTACAACGCTTAGCCAAAGTTTGAGATTCTGTTCCGTTAGACGACCTCCCCTCGCCCTGGGCCGATTGGGATCGTCGATAGTGACAAGCCCGTTAGCGGCATCCTCTTCTTCACGTCTTTTTAGTTCCTCGTACTCAGCATCACTCTCACGTTCCCATACACCAGACGAGGTCACATCTACATCTGCCATGTCCTCGTCCCGCATCGCACACTCTATACAAACTTCCTCTTGCCGCTGAGGGGGTCTGGGTGAGTACCCAGCTTGTATAGGGGTGAAAGTCGTGGGAGGCGTGATGTATGTGGGTTGTTGTGGATACGCACGGTGCTTGGGCGCTACCGGCGGATTGTAGGACGGGGACGCGGACAAGGGCATGATGGGATAGTCATTGACGGAGCTTCTTCCATTAGCGCCGATGCCAGGTGATGGCGAGATCGAACGCTGAGCACCAGGTGGAAGGGGGGCCGAGCGACTGACTGGACTGAGGGTGATAGTATTGTTGTTGTTGGATATCGGCGCCCCGGTTGCTGTGGTGCCTGGTGGTTGTGCAAGCTGCGAGTTTTCATCCAGACTATAGCGTTCATCAACCCGACGAGAACCAGAGGGCAAGGCGTAGGAGAGCGTTTTGCGAGAAGGCTCCTGAGAGGGGGACTGCGACTGGGAAACCAGCGACTGTACATCTGCAGAAGTCGCGGATGAGCGTGACTGCGGTTGTGGGAGCAGCTGTACGTTTTCTTGGTTGGTGCGTGGTTCAGTCCCCCATGTTGGAGGCACTGCATCACGGGGGCGACTGCGCTGCTTGTTTGGTTGTGCGGGGGCATCGCTGCCGTTGGAAAAGTTGGAGAAAGGCGCAGTGTCTATGCGCGGTGAGCTTGGGTGTCGTTTGTCCGCTGCTGTCATGAAAGGCCGTCCAGGGTAGATTGAATTGTGGGTGCTGGGGCCATTGCGTGGCGGATGAAGAGCCGCAGCCATCTCGCTTTGAACAGGCGTGGGGAATGAAGAGAACAGCGACGAGGGCGACGCGGGCAAGACGGTGGACACGATGAGGACGGGTCGGAGTATGGAAAAGCCCTGGTCAAGTTGTGCAAGCATTGTCCAACAACAATTCTCCGTTATTTGGTGTAGCTTGCCTCACTCACTCTGGTTCAACTCGGCTCAATATAAATGTACCCTAGAATACCGTCTATGTACTAGACTATAGAGTATTTATTACTTACGGTACCTGTTGACCAGTCAGCAGCCGTGCCAAACGCAGCTTATTCCCTTACCAAAGGACTCCCTTCCGACTTCGACGCATCTTGCGCTGCAGCTGGAGCATGCCATACAGCAGCGCCTCTGCCGTCGGAGGACAACCCGGAACATAAATGTCCACCGGAACAATTCCTACAACATTCTTTCAGTGCAAGCACAGACAGCGGCAACTAACCACAACGCACTGTCGCATCCCCTCACAACAGAGTATGAATAATGGTAGTAACCCCCTCCATTTGCACAAGAACCCATGGATATGACCCAACCTAGAAGGCTTCGATCAACTTCTCGCAGGTAAAAAAACACCGAAGCACACTCACGAGGCTCAGGCATCTGATCATACACCTTCCTCAGTGCAGGCGCCATTTTGTTGGTCAGAGTTCCAGCGACAATCATGATATCACTCTGGCGAGGGCTGGCACGAAACACGACACCCAACCTATCTTGATCATAACGAGCAGCGGCCATGTGCATCATTTCCACGGCACAGCAGGCGAGACCTGGAACAACCGATTCGCGCTTCTTAAATAGCTGGAACACCACGAAAAACTAACCGAACGTCATCGGCCACATTGAACCTTGCCTTGCCCAGTTTGTAATCTTGTCCAATGTTGATAAAACATATTCTGTCGATTGTAAAGCATTTCATAGGATTTTTACTACGATATCTAGATAGGACACACCAGCTTTGTTCTGCGGGTGTTCAAGGCTGAATTGGTTAGAGCCTCGTTGTGCAAGAGCAGTTATCGGTTCAGTCGCGGACGTAGTTGAGCTCGGAATCGGACTAGAGGGTTCCGCGAGATTTGCGGGCTTAGAAGAGTGTAGATAGCGATAGGCTGTAGTCGACGAGCTCAGTCGAACTTAGGAACGCAGAAAATATATACAACTAACCTTGCAATCCCACAACTGGTCTAAAAGCTGCCCTCCGCCCAACACTAGACACTAAGTGGATCAAAAGCGATATAGCAATTCTCACAAACGATTTTTAAGACCAAATGACATACCTGCAGCCTGAAGGGTCAACGACATGGGTGTATCTGAGACAAGGATTCACGTCTCCCTATTGGCTGGCACAAACCGGAGTTTACCACGTGATCGATGAATCCTCGTGACTTCCGTCCGTTGGTAGGGTCAGAATGCAACAAATTACAAGGCCATGCATCCAATTTATCACTGCAAAGGTTACTTGAAAATACTCGAATATCTATTACTTGAAAAGTTGTCGAAAGAGGAAGTAAATTGAGTGAAGCCGCTGACTCATCGTCACGTGCGTCTTTTGATGAGTGGAAATATTAGAATTGTTGTTATCGTTCGAATTCATTTGTCTAGCCATGAACAGGCTTGCTGGCGAGCAAGAACGCGATATCAAAGGTATAAACGAAATTTCATACATCGGACTCGGCTGATTTAGTGGACTTCCAGACCAACTTAGGAAAGCCAAAGGACACCTGGATAAAACAGGGTCACTTGTGAGCTACCATTTTTCCGACTGAAACCATTAACTGAATGTTCCCGAGCGGAGAAATACCCTCAAACGACTAATAGACCTCACTCACTCTCCGCACCCCAACCTGAAGATTCTTGCTGCGCAGAACATCGGCTCTTTCTTCCCTTATTTTCCAGACTTGGAGGAAGAGGCGATCAATGCCGTTTATGACTTGTGTGAAGATCAGACACCCGCAGTATGACGCTGTCTACCCGCTATACTTTGACTAAAGTTCGGCGCAGGTCCGAATAGAAGGATATACAGCTGTCACCGAACTCTCCAAGGCGAATAACAGACTTTTGAGCCGGAATGCAGATGTCCTACTACAACTCCTCCAGAGCGGTGTGTCTACAAGTCATATGTCTATCTCTGCATCTCATATATCGGACACGCAGATGAACGTGACGAGATTGAAATTGTGAAGCGTGCGCTTCTGGAGCATCTTGAAATGGATGCCAGAATAACCCTCGGTGTCTTCTTTGACCAAATGGCGCCATTAGATGACAGCATGGATGATGAGGAGAAAGAAATACGGGATAGACTCCGTCAGGTTGTTCTCAAGTTCCTGACAGAGGACGCTAGGAAAGCGATTGTGGAGCGGTATGCGGTACCTGGGAGTGAAGCGGAGGAAACCCTTATTGACAATCTGCTTGCGGTACGTCGTCTTAAGGGTGTTTCCATCTCTGGTTCATCAGGTGGAATAGGTGATTCCCAAATTAGCCTACAAGGACGTAGAGATCATTGTCGAAGAGCTGCTCCTCAAACTGAAGGCATTCAAGACATCGTCAATTTCATCGCGAGGATCCGACGTCCTTAAAGTCCTGCTGAACAGAGTGACTGAGCTGCTCTCAAACGCAGGTCGACCGGACAGTGCCGCATTGTTACGTTCAGCCCAACCATATCTCGACCTCGCAGGGTTCGTGGTTGTCGAAAAGCGTGTAGCACCCGCTATCATACTTTTGCGGGAATACTGTTCTTCGTTCGCCAACAAGGTGAACTTGCAGAAGTTTCATCAAGATGATCAACAGTTGGTCGTCTGCCGTCTCGCAGAAACGTTTGCTGCTGCTATTGAGCAATCTTCATCTTCTACCTATCCTTTGAATGATGATGGAGCCTCACTTGATGCTTTGAGCAGGGTCATCGTTGACTCGTGCCCTTTCTTGCTGGAGGTCAGCAATGGCCCTTATATCTTGACCATTCCTTGACAACTTTTGAACAGGCACTCCATTCAAGTGAAGCATCACCCTCGAGGCATGTGAAGGCTTGCATAATACTACTACAAGCCTGTCAACAAGTACGTCGTCGACCCTCTTTTCCTCCTGATATTGTTTCTGTTGTAGTTTCTGACGTGTTTCTAGCGGAAGCAGAGTACCTCCTGGACTCCTCGCCCGAATCTAGTGACGGTCCTTTCAGCCGTGGAAACCAAGATATCAAGTGAAAAGTCTCAAGATATTCATAGTCTAATCAGGGTTCGCAGTGGGCCTTCTTTTTATTTTTCGTATACATCGAACATCCATTTGGGCAGTCACTCATTCCACAAGCAAGCACGTCAGATCAAGAGCGAGAGCAATCCTCAGCATCGACCTCACAGTCTGCAATCAACAGCAAAGATCGTCCTGTGTACCTCCCGGAACGTCCTGTTATATCATATCCTGCAAGACGAATGCACATTACATCAAGCTCTCGATTTCAAAATCACAGACCAACTACGGTAGACACTCCTATCCCTCAAGCTCAAGCGTCAACACCAATATTTGACAAGCGCTCACTAACACCGGATTTCCCTAACCGTCCGTTTAAGCGTCAAAAAGGTAGTGCTGAAGACAGCAGTGAATCAGATTCTGGCCCATCCTTACTAAGCCGTATGGGGACGAAATTCTCAAAAAATCCGAACCCTCGCACGAATTTGGCGTCAACTACAGCTCCTAGAACTACCACGCAGAGTACTCATAGTGACGAAACTCCTGAACCTTTGCAGGTTCATAATGGAGAGCTATCTATCAGAGGCGCCGCGAGTATGGGTGGCCGGAATGCTGGGTATCCTACCTCTCGAAGGCAACAGTCGGTTTCAACACCTTCTTTTTCTCTCTTGGAGCGACTAGAGAGTTCTACCGCGACTGTTGGGGACGGACGAGGTTGGGTGATGAAGAGGGGTGGTGGAAGATGGTCTCAGGAGGGGTAGCCTACTGCTTTCTCATTTATTCTACATACCTTAGGCTTGACGCTATTTTTCAATGGATCGTTGAGATAGTAATGTGGAAATCTCTTTCTTTTAAGATACTGTTCAGATCTCAGGCACAGGATGAGATCGTTGTGAATCACCCGCGCCACCAACTTGTACATGGACCATTGAAAATTGATCACATCAGCGCCTCATTTCACTTGTGACTTTTGTCTTGGCTCAACAAGAGCATATATCTGGCGATAAGCATATCCTGCAATAATGAACCTCTTACTTTGGAAGTTGAACTTCGAAATCACCCGGGTCTTACGCAATTCCCGCGACAGCAAGGCCAATTGGCGTTGTGCCTTATGCTCACCCATTCATTCTCTAGCACTCTTTGATTCATCTCCTGACATCGATGATGACGTTGACTTGGTGGTTACACCTGATTTTGATCGAGTTAATATAACGTTTAAAGGTCCTGAACTTGGTTCGAAGTCTGCGCCTTCTTTCCTGTTCCCCTCCATTCTTAACAATGGTGTATGCTTTTTCGTCACTTTTGCTTGCTGTCCTCCTGGTTATTGGTACTGCTGGCAGTGTTGGTATCGTTTGAGCACATATGCATATGAGCTGAACATTATTTGCCTTTCACTGACAGCTTATCGCGGGGCAACAAGTGACTGACCAACAATGTATGACCGTGCGTATCGGCCTCCCCAGCTGTTAGGCCTTTGTTGTTGAAATACAGTAAAAGACGATGTGTATTTCGGCAACCGTGAACGGATCTGAAGTACAATGTGCGCATGAACGCCTTCAACAATATAGAAAACAAAGCTTACCCTGGAATATCCAGATGTTCTGTCAAGTCAGGGACAGCAAGCTCTGGGGTGGATGGGGATGTGAGTCAAGGTATATGCTCGAGTCAAATGATGAACCAGAACATATCGCCCAGGGGTTTCGGTCGGTTTATGGCTGGTACACCAATGGTCATCATGTGGCCCAACGGCAATGACGTGATACTCTCGCAACGCAGAGCCCCCAGGGAGGTTATGCCGACTGTCGACCCGAGTCCACCTCGAATTGCAACAATTGACAAGTCTTTGACTTCTGTGAGATTCGAGTTTTTGATAGGCTTTGAAGAGGTTTAACATTGGACAGTTATCCGGCGACAAACCGAGTTTTGGATTTACGATACCAGTACGGTTTTATCATGACAAGGTTATCCTTTCGCTGCTAAGCAATTTCAGGCAAACAGCGACGTGAAACAAGATGTCATTATAGCTTTTGGCACAGATACTCCTGGCTCAGACCCAGGCGCAACCATCCGTCGACATGTTGAATTCAAAATGCTAGTTTTGGACCTTACGAAAGGGAGTTCCACGCCGCAGACATCGAGCTCCAGCGCTGCATCTCCAGCCAAAACACCCTCAGCTGGGCATGGAACGAGCCCCACAGACGATATTCCTCTTTTGCCATATCAACGCATGATTGTTGCCCATGGAATCTTCCTTACAGTGGCTTTCCTTCTACTTCTGCCAGGCGGCGTCCTCCTTGCCCGATACCTCCGGACGTTTATTCCAACGTGGTTTGTTGGCCATGCTATCGTTCAATTTGGGCTTTGTGAGTTGTCCCCGGTCCATCGAGTTTTATCATTGTCTGAACATAACCTTCCTGTACTTAGCGGCGCCTGCGATTATTGTGGGTGTCACCCTCGGGATACTAGCTGTTTCAAGGTCAGGTGCTCTGCACCTCAACGACAATCATAAGGTAAGAATTCAGCGTGCTTATCCCTGGGTATCTTTTCGACGTGTCGTTAGAGATTCGGTGTTGCCATCTTCGTCCTTTACATCTTACAGCTCGCCTTGGGCGCTGTTATACACTGGGTTCAGCCGCGTAATTCGTCACGCCGTCCGGTGCAGAACTACGCCCATGCAGTATTTGGACTTCTTATTATTGCCATGGCAATGTATCAAGTCCACGATGGATTTACAAGCGAATGGCAACGAACGACTGGGCGTGAGGGTCTATCTAAGAGCGTCACCACTTTTTTCTGTGTCTGGATTGTGGTAACTTATTTCTATGTGCCCTTGCAGATTGTTGCTGATGATTGTCTTTGTTTCAAGCTCATTACTGTACTTTACTTTGTCGGTCTGGCTCTGCTGCCAAGACAGTTCAAGCAAGAGAACCAACCCAAACGTCTTCCCATAAGAGTTAATTCTTCCCAATACACAGATTAGAGAATATGGACAATCTGTCGAATACTACATTAATCTATGATTTAGACTTTTTTCGGTGCATCAAATACATCCGCAATGTTTCGTAATCTGTGAATCTGCAATTTAGTCCTTTTTTCGGTGCATCAAATACATCCGCGATGTTTCGTCGTTGCCAGTGTCCGATCAAATTAACAGTGGAAACCAATCTCATAATAAATACGTAAGTATCAAACAGGTTGTCCAAAGCGGTTGTTGATATCGGTGCGACCGGGGTCGGCCAAAGTACATCATACTATAGAAGAGACTTGGGTTCTTCTCCATAAACTTTTCCTTGACGATACGAGCCACATCATTCAACAAATCAAGACACTCTCCATGGTCCACCGGCCCCGCTCGCCCTCCATCGAGCTCGACAACTCTACGACCTATACCACCCTTACCCAAGACTGAGACGAAAGCGCAATACCCCTGATCTGGATGGAAATCGATAGAAGGAAGAATACTTTGACCAGCGCCGGCGACAGAGGTATGTATTTCAGCGAACTCGGACATGTCCTCAAAGATTTGAGAACGTGCTGCCACATTCTCACCGCGGCATCTATGGAAAAACTGTTGAAGGGGCGAGCCTTGTCTGAAACTGACTTCGCACTAGAGTTAGTCAGTCAAGGACCCAGATGATATTAAGAAGGGACACAAAGGTTAGCGAAACTATGCATCATAGCCATGGCGCCACACGCATTGCGTATCTACAGCTTTGAGCTATGATGGAAGGCGAGTATGATCTCGAGACTACCTACCGTTTGTTTCATCCAAAACACGTTTTCATCAATTTCGGGGCCGCCTTGCCTTGCAATGCAGGCATCTTCAGCGGCACGTCTCTCTTGGGCCTCGGAGTAAGGAAAGACAAAGACAACAGCTTTTACTGGGCGTGGCACCAATGATAACGTCTAGTTAAATAAAGGCCCCGGTCACCATTGAGCCACCGTCTGAGGCAGGCAAGAGGTTAGCAAACCTCTGCATCAAGCCCGTAGAGGTCGCAGAATTGGTCGGGTTCTTCCAGTCCAGCTTTCTCAGCCCACTGTAGAGCTCCCCAAGCTTTACCTCCTGTAATAATAACTTTTTCGAGGAAAACTTACACCGTTGAATACCTATAGAGTTAGTTGATCGTGAGGGTGCGTGGAATTGCGCAAGTGTTCACCTCAGGATTACACTCGAGAGGGTACCAGATCTTTGTTTCGCCCATGAGAAAACGATCAATATTAGTTATTCTGAGTGAAACAATTGGAGCAAACAAAGTCAGTCGTATGTAGCCTGCAGGTGAAGTCTCTTGTTTTCCAACGTTAATGGGTAAAGCCGCGTGATGTCTCGCAACTATTTATAAATTTGACATACATTCTCTTGGTGTACGATGTCGCTGAATCTTTATCCAACGTCGCCTGTTATTCTGGATGGAGGGCTCGCAAGTCGCTTCAGTCCTGGATTACACACCATCGATCTGACTGTATAGCAGGGAACAACGCTTGAGACACTCGCACAAAATGTGAATACGCCTCTATGGTCTACCCAGTTGATAATGGACAACCCGAACGTTATTGTCGAGGTCCATTTGGCTTTCCTGCAAGCTGGGGCTCGGATCATAATGACCTCCACGTTTGTGCTCATGATGGTGCTCTGGGGATTGTAGATCATAACGATCCTATAGTTATCAGGCTTCTGTTAGCACGTTCAGGAAGGCAGGGTATTCTGATATTGTGGCCGCAGACGCGATGAGAAAAAGTGTCCGCCTGGCCAACGACGCACGAGAATTATTCAGCTGCGAAAATTCTGGTGAAATTGTCAAGGTTGCGTTGTCACTTGGCCCGTTTGGTGCAACTCTTTCGCCACCTCAGGAGTTTGCTGGTTATTACCCGCCACCTTATGGCCCTATGGAGTACTCAGAAAGAGACGACATATACAACTCATTTCAAATGCATGACACAGAAAGCGAGGCGAAATCCATTGAGGCTTTAGCGCGATTCCATCTTGAACGTCTGCTTGTGTTTGCTCGGGATTTGAAGACGTGGGAAATGATCGACATCATTGCATTTGAGACGGTACCACTCGTACGAGAGGCGTTCGCGATTCGGAAAGCCATGCTTGATCTAAAGAGTACACTTGCTGCAGAGGGTATTGATTTCGTGGAGAAACCTTGGTGGATATCTTTGGTGCTTCCAGGTGGAAAGTCACCTCAAAAAACCAGTGAGGGTCAATGCAAGACTATTCAGGACATTTTCTGTGCTACATTTATTGCAAAAACGGCGTCAGACGATGACAGAGAACTTCCGAGGCCAACAGGCATTGGAATCAACTGCACCGCGCCAGAGTTTATTCCCGGCCTCGTTCATGAATTTTCTCGTGCCTCGGAATCCCTTGACATTTCGAGCTCCTCGCGCCCATGGTTGATTCTTTACCCTGACGCTGGTGATACCTATGATATCCTGACTCGTTCCTGGTTGGTTGCATCAAGAGACGTAAAACACTCGTGGGCAGTGGGTCTAAAGAATGTCCTTCACGTGGCTCAGACAGAGCATCAGGGCGTATGGGGTGGATTCGCATTAGGAGGGTGTTGCAGGACGGACCCTAATCTCATTCAAAGACTAAGAGAACAGATCATCTCTGTGGGTGTATGAAGATTCCCAAATGATGCTTAACAATAAAAAAGCTAAAAGCACCCACGTCCTACCGTCATTGTTTCTTGATTCACTACGGTTTCTGAATAAGGATGGAGTTTTCGACTTCAAGCTCGCGAGGTCAACCATGATCATCGCATTGTAACATAATTTCAGAATGACTTTCGATTATTGGTAGATGTCGTTGGACGTATAGGTGTTTGACTGGAGACAAAGCACAGGATCTGGCTGGAGATAGGTCCACGCGTGCACGTGCCTTGGTCACCGATGTTCTTTGGTTTAGTTCGCGCGACATTTTCTTGTCATACCAGTGCAAATCAAGGCCAAATCGTCTATATCAGAAACACAGACCCTCGTCTACTGAGAAAACTTGGTTAGGGGCCTTTCCGTACAAATTCCCTGTCCAATTGTAACAACATTTGCCTCAGTTCCTTTCAGCTTTGACACGTCGTGACCATTGAGGGTCAAAGCTACCATCGTGGTCATCGGGGCTTAAAAGGCGTCTCGTATAAAGGCAGATACCCTGTCGAATTGACAATTGTTCCACACACCCGTCCATCAAATAGCTCGCGCTTTCTCTCATAAATGGATATCCCCAGCGATAGTTTCATGGAGGACGTCGAGGAGACTCAGGAGACCCAACAGCCGACGCAGTCCACTCAGCAGGCCTCGCAACAAACAGATATCGACCTGAATGGCCATCTTTGGGGGTACCTTCAGCCTTGCAATGGTAACCTCACCAGAATTGATTTCTGGAAGGTCAACCCCCGCTATAGACTTGGTCGCCATAAAGAAACTAATGATTGTGTCCTGCCCGGGGCCAAAGTTAGTAAGTATATAACTCGTGTTCTTCCCAGTCGGAACAGTTAATCTTTGATTTGGCACAGGCAATCAGCATTGCGTTTTCACTTGGGATGGTTCTTATGATATCCCAAATGTTGTTGTTCAGGACAATTCAAGCAACGGCACGTTTGTAAGTTGTCTTGTGTGTCTCGCATCTTCTCTCACTATTGATTCGTTAGATAAATGGTAGTAAGATCGGACGCGGTCAAACGCGTGTTCTTCGTGAAGGAAATGAGATTGCATTTGGTACATGTGTTCCCCAACCTGGGAGTCTCGAAGATTATCGTGAGCCCTAGTCTTACTTTTCCCGGTGGAAGTTTGTGGAATTTCCCTGCATAGGTTTCATCTACCGCCACACTGCGAGCGGACCCCCTACTGATGGTTTTTACGCCTTTTATGACCTCGTTGGAGAGCTCGGGAGGGGATCATTTGCTGTTGTCATGAAAGCTGTTTGTCGCGGGACTGGTGAATATGTTGCTGTCAAGATGATTCAGGACTCTAGGAGTGTTCGTTCGCCTGGCGATCAGAAAAACCACGAACGTATCAAACAAGAAATCAAAATCCTGGAAAGCCTTGAACACCCCAATATCTGTGAGCTGAAGGAGGTATTCTTTCAACAGGACTCACAAGATATCAGTAAGTCCCGAACTTTAGGCAATGATCACCTCAAGATTCATTGGTCGTAATGAAATTAGATCTTGTACTGGAACTCATAGAAGGCGGTGATCTTCTCGATTATATCCTCCAGCAAGGCGGTCTCGGTTGAGTTTACAGCATTCTTTCATGTGTACAAAGTTCTGACCGATAACTCAAGGTGAAGCTATTAGTCAACACATTACATACCAACTCTGTGATGCTCTTGCTGTACGATGTTGTTTTGACGCCCCTTGAATTGCTTCTCATATGACCATTTCGAAGTATATTCATTCCAAGAACGTCACACATCGTGACCTCAAGCCGGAGGTATACATATGATTACTTATTTTTGCTGCTACCCAAGCTCATTATTTTTCAGAATGTTCTTCTCACCAAAGATAACCCACCCAAAGTCAAAGTTGCTGACTTTGGTCTCGCCAAGTTCGTCGACAGTTTGACCATGCTAAAGGTAAGTTGAAATTGTTATCCTTGAAACAATAAGTAGACTGTTATACAGACCATGTGCGGTACTCCAAGTTATCTGGCACCCGAAGTTGTAGCGCAAGCGCACAATGAAGGGTACGATAATCTTGTCGATAGTTGGAGTGTGGGGGTCATTGTATTCTCAATGCAAGTGCGATCAAGTTTATTGGTGCTATCCTGACCTCCGTTGCAGGCTTACGAACAGTAGTCCCTTCATCGAGGAGGAACAACACGATGTCCGAACTCGTATACTGGAACGTACTATCGACTGGAATGTTCTTACCTCCAAAGAAGTCAGTGCTCAAGGTATTGTTTCGAACCCTTGATGTCGGAATATTAGCTTCACTGATTCCTTATCAGCGATTGACTTCGTACAATGTCTCTTGGAGATAGATCCTCGTCAGCGAATGACTCTCGCTTCTGCTCTGCATCATCCATGGCTCAAGTCACACGTACCCGTTTATGGTCCCGCGCGAAACTACTCTACAAACATTGCTAACGACGACTACTCTATGGTCTCTGTTGGCCCTGTGAATGAAGGTCCGTTTCGTGGTTCTGTCAACGACGATTTCCAAAACATGCACATTGAACCCGCCCCGTCCGCTCCTGCTATACCCGGCACCTTTACTAATGGCTTAGCAACCAATGGCTCGACATCTCAGCCTTCTCGAGGTGCGCCTCTTCAACGAGGGAGTCTCGCGGTCCTACAGGCCATGGAGAATGGCACTCTTTCCGATCCCCCAATGGAGATGATTGCCAATGCTGCCGCTCAGGATCTTAGAGAGCAAACAGCAAACGTAAACCCCAAGGGTATCAATAAACGTATGCACTCGGAGCTGACACCTCCGGAAGAGGAACCTGATGACGTGATCGACGGTGGTAGCCCCTCGACTGTTGTTGATGACAAGGTTTCAAATTCGAATGAGACTGAGACAAACAAAAAATCCACACCTGCACAAGGGAGGAAAGGTCGCGGCAGGAGTAAACCGACCTCTGCTTCCTCTCACAGCAGATCTTCTGCTCAGCTAGCGACGACGGGTACAGAAACCGAGGCAGCTGCTAAGACTCCGGCGCGTCGTTCCAGTCGCCTTCAAAAAGTTGCTCGCCGTACTTAAGCTTCTTGTATCATCACATATCAGGACATATTCCCGTAATATCGGTACCACTCTGCTCTATCTCTCCCTCTTTGGATGTCGTTGTTACAATCCCTAATACTGTATCTAACGAACTCACCCTGTATATAACTCGGAACCATTGTTTCGTCATGATCTTTATACTATCCTCGTGTCGTTCCAAAAATTGGGTAACTATGTTATCTCCGGTTGAATGTGATGCTTATCGTACACACAAGTTCCAAGATATTTGTTTACATGTCAAGTATACAATGTAGAAAAACAGGGGTACCAGATGAAATCTCCTCTCCTTAAAACCAAAAAGCCTATAGTTAACTCATCTAGATCTACGTCAACATCAAGTACATCAATGATATTTTGTGAAGGAACTGGCGCCAGCCACATGACGCAAAAATACCTCCGAGGTGTAACAGCGTGGAAAGTCTATTGCAGTACTCGCGATCTCCTTCCCACCCTGACCTTTGGGCCCACATTGAGATGTGAGATGACTTTCTTCTTACGGATTCCGCGCCGGCTTTCAGCAGGATACTCGCATTTGATTGACCGCCTCTGACATTGGCTGATACAAGGACATCAGATATCACGACGAACTGATATGCGGGGCAGGTGACACTCCTGTCATCAAAGTACCTCGTGCCACTTGCCTCAAGGACGTAGTGCGCAATTGTGCCCGCGGGAAAGACCGCGCAGATAGGAAGAAAGAGAGGAAGAACTCACTTGCAACTTCGATTAGAACTACCGGGATCCGGAGGGCCACAAGCGATCTTTCTGCCTCGACAAAAAAGGCATGCGAGGGGTGGCTTCTTCGATATCGGTCTCCTTGAAGAGGGGAGTGGGCTGAGACGGATACTACGAGGGAAAGGCGTACACACAGGCCATCCATCTTGAGGAGTGGTTGGATAGAAATTGTAGGAGCTGGAGTACACGGGCATGTGATAGAGGGAAACATCTGCATAGGCTAATGATCTAGGCGGGTACTCAGTTTTTGGAATCATGCCAGGTTTGGAGTAGGTGGTATAAAACGGTGCAGGCTGAGTGGGAGAATCAGGGGACGGGAGAGAATCCATTAGTGGAGGTTCCGGGATGGAGAAAGGCTGCTGTGAATTAACAACCGAGTTGGTTTCGACAGGTGACTGAGGTGGAGTAGGCTGTCACGCGGATATTAGTAATTATAACTCGAGCTGCTGATCAAGAGACCATTTTGCCACTTACGTTGTACTGGCTCGTTGATGGGCCATTGTTTCTTGTTGCGCCATTCTGGGTCGTGGATGCAAGGGCCCGGGCTAGGTCCGAATCACTGTAGTCAATGTCATAACGACGCTCAGCCCGTCGTGGCTCGGGACTCGCGGCATTCTCGTCATAAATATATGACGATGAGGGGTCGTCTTTGTACGTCAGTTCATTGGGCCTTTCAATGCGGCCCTCTTCACTTTCACTGTAATAATGCCCTGTGCCCACCAAATATGCACTCGAAACGGTACTATATTGCTGGGCAGCGCATCTTGCTGCGGGAAACGTCGCGTAGAATCTTTCGTCTTCTTCGAGTTTCCAGCGTGCATAGGCCGAAAGCGGCTCCGGTTCCTCCTTCATGGGTGACTGATCAAAAAACGGTCAAAAGAAACAGAAACACTATTGGTGTCATAACTAACTTTGTGGACACTGGCCGAGGATGCGGGGTGGCCCAGGTAGTTGGAATGCTGCACTGGTGGGGATTCGATCGATGACTGGCTTGGGCCAGGCATGAAGGAGAAATTGGCTGTACTCGGGTTGACGTTGGACATAGGACCACAGAGAGTGGGCAGGCAGATAGTTCAGATTAGGCCTCGATTTTATTACAAAGAAGCGCTTCGGGTCAACAGGCCATGCCAAGCTTAGTATGGCTTTGAAAGAATTGCATCCACGTTCCCCTGTCAGAAGACCCTCTGCTTGATGCCATCTAATCAATGAGATCATCCTTATTCTGGTGACAGCCCCAGTCGATCAGATAGTGGTTGCTGTGTGAATGTCGGTAGAATGCCGAGTCAATTACGGTCTATAAGCACATAAACAACTCAAGCCTCAAGGAACTTCTCAATGAAAGTTCCTCCCTACTTTCTCCATTTGATCATCTACAGAGCTTGTGCCAACCTCCCGGGGTGTCACAAGATAAGTCCATAAGCGGACTGCAAGGTGTTTGTTGTCCTCCACTGTGTACAATTGTAATGAAGTTTCCAAATCCTACATTAGTCGGTAACTTGGCTACACGTGCCAGGCAAGTATTACTCAACGGTTTTGTGGCGGAAATTCCCCATTAGTAGAGCTCGCTATTCCTTTGCTGTACCCCGGGCTGTGACCCTGAAGCACCACAACTGTAAACATTGTACCTCAGGCCCAGCGCTCAGGTGCACAATCTGCGATCTTTCAAGGTGGCATGGAATGTACAGGCGATTCGCGCGTAGGAAGGGTAGAAAAATACACGCTTATCATTTGCAGTACATAGACCAGACGTACAAAGATCACGACACACGACTCTGTGACGGAGGAAACACCACTGGGTCTACGGTTCTCCCTGCTTCACCGTACGTCAACAAACCGACATAAGGCATGACATTGTACTTCAGCGCGTAATGGGCTGCAGAAGCGTTCCTAAGGTAGAATCCATTAATATATCGAAAGACCGGGTGAGTGTAGATAGTAGGGCCTTCACATTGCGAGAAAAGCACCATTCGAAGAAGAATCCCTTTTGAACAAGACTGACTTACTTGAACGTCAGCTCGAGATCGCGGAGCATGTATTTATTCTTCCCGACAACATTTATCACCGCATCTTCTTTACGTCGCACGATGCGATCCCATATTACAACGTCGTTTTGAACCTGGATGAGAAAGTATCAATCACTGCCACTAGAGGTTTATTCAAATCGATAAACATGACGATGTACTTTGGATAGAAGTACCAAAGTAATAGAATATAAGTATCCTGGGTACAAGGATGTAACTCACTCCTTTGGCGTTGGTATATTCGGCCTCGAGATACAAGAAGAGCTGTTTAGTGTTCCAATGGAAAAGAGGCGTGAGGTCTGTAGATCGCGCGAGATACGCGTATGAAATAAGCGAAAATGGACGAATGTACTTTGGAATCAATCAGACCTGCGGTTATGTTAAAGTTAACGAATGTCATTTCCTGTTTCTTGGTCATTCGCCGCTGACTCGTAGGGAATCTAAATGGGCAGACCACAATGAGTTGTGACTCAGAGCTCAAAGTCATCTGCTCAAATGACTCACACCTTGATTGAGGTCAAGTGAACCTCACCCTTAGGGTCCGCTGTGAAGAGGAAGGACGAGAGAGCAATAGATACCAACAGGCACATCGTCACCGAAGAGAGCAGGGCCGAAACATTATTAATCCTCGAGACAACTGAGTGCATTGAAGTCAGGTATCTCAAGAGGGTGCGTGCGGAAACGAGCTGAGAGCCACTTTCAAGAGCTATTCGTCGTCGATTGGACACGTCTGGACACGACACGTCGTCACGAAATCCAGTTATTTGGACTTGGTTGGCTACAACCTTGACATATCAAAGTCCGCGGCCCAATTACTACCCCCCACAATTAAACTACGTTATTTTGGTCATGATGGTTCACTCGTCAGACAATAAATGATCTGGTCACTTGCACGACTCTCAATCATCATGAGCATCGGAAAACACAGGTTACGATCGGCCGACATTACCGTACCACCTGGAGATCACACTGCAGGACTCATGGTAAGCTTCGCATGACATGTGTGGATCTCAGGCCGAGGTGTACCCATCTTAGCTTCCCCTTGTCTAAATCCACTGAAACAGCAGAAGCTCCTCGTTTCTGATGAACAACTAGAAATTCTATATACAGAGCAGATGAGTGTCATGCGCTTGATTGATCTTGAACTGAAACAAACGCCCAATGGAATAGAGTGAGGGTATATCCTGGATGCTATAAGGCTTGAAAAGGATCTACATATTCCCGACCCTCGAAACTGTATATGTGTATACTTAATATTGGTATGTGTTCTTTTAAACGTGTTTTTGAAGTATAAAAGACAGATCTCCGGTCGCACCGGCTTCATCTTTCGTATACATTCAAGACATTCGCACACAATTGGACAGGTGAGCGTAGCCATTACACCGTTGATAAATTTAGATTGATTTATACAGCAATGATAATTTCACTTTCCAAACTGATTACCACTCTCGTATGTACGTACACTATGTAACGCTCACTTGTACGGTAATTGATTGCCGGAAGTGATTCCTACTTTCAACAGGACAGAGTACTGTACCCATGGCCCTGGTGGGTGCCTATCGATTATCAAACGTATCTACGCGTTGCATGTGCCCCGGCCTTGTTGAAATATGAATCGGCATTGCAGAGCGATATTCCCGCTCCGTTAGGGGTGGGTCTTAGTCACACCAGCCCCACAACTTCACCCAGTCATGTGCGAAAAGCGTGACTTGCAGCTCATCATGGATGAAGTTAGCTTAACCCACTGCAACTCCCAACATGGAGGGCTATTTCTGACACAATAAATACCTCAAAGCTTGTCCAGCACAACCTACAAAACGAGTATGGAAAGTCCATACCTATCTGGAAAATCTACGAACCTTCGTGCGAGCACCCTGTCGTGTTCGGAACTCCTTTGCAGGGTCTTAAAGCCGCGCTACCGCGGACCACGGTATCTTCGTTCAAGGACATGTGACCCAGACAATGTCATGATGGCCGCTCAAATTATATTTATGTGAACAAGACAGGAGAGAACAGAAAAATTCAGGCGCCAATTGTTCGAATGTCGCTTTCCCGCTCCCGAGCACGGATCCTCCCTTCTTTCATTCTTTGTATGCCATCCATAATGGTTCTGATATGGACATGCACGGGAACGTTAGTTCCTGTGACATCGGGCTGCGACACCTTCTCTCGCAAATCCTTCATCTGCGCTTGCATGGTCTTCAGGTTCGTCAGTGCCTGCGCGACGTGTGCCTTGGCGACGTCCGTATACTGTTCCAAGCTTTCCAATAGTTCCAAATTTGTCTGGTAGCGGTGAAGGTCTTGACGGTTGCTACCAAGTGTCGTCCACATTGATGCGAGTAGCTCCCCCTTCTGAGCGTTGATGTATATGTTCTCCCTGGTAGCGAGATCTCGAATCGCCTGGAGCCCCTCTTTCATGCGTTTGAGTTGTCCCTGTGAGATCTTAGCCTGAGTGATGAGGCGGATGAGGATCGCATCTTGAATTCTCATGGCTTCCTTGAAATTGTCGTTGATGATGTCTTGCGTAGACTTCTTCGATTGCCAGACAGAAAGGGACGATAAGATTCCAGTTGGCGCTTTAGCTTCCTCTATAGCTTTGAGAGCCCAGATGTTCAAGTTTACAATGCTATATAAAATGAATTAATCATGTAGAGATGACGCAAAATGTGTAATACCTATCAATTGCGCCCATCGCTTTCGCGTCAAGCTCTTGAAGGCTGTCACCAGCCTCACCAGCATCCTTAACGAAGATAGACAAAGAATCTGCTAACTGTTCTGCAGTCCTCAAAGTACTAAAACGAACGGCAACGATGAGGTCACTTGTCGCAAGTTCTGCCTTGGCGATTTTGATCGCAAGCTCCGATGCGCCGGGACCATCTCCTACAAAGTAATCGGCAAGGGCCTTTTGAACTTCTGTAAGGCTGTGAAAATCGGCCCACAAAGTATTTGCTTCGCCGATCGGTCTGTTCTCGACTGCCGCAGAAGATTCTGCCTCTCCTTTATAATTTGAGGTACAGAAGTAGGCTAGTGAGATAAGGTCCATGCTGCAAAGAGCGGGCATGGTTATTTTGTTAAATGTCGAGAAGACGATCGGATAGTCTCGAGTTATAAAGAGGGCAGCCTTTCGTCCAATGTTGAAGTTCCAAGCAAGACATGGTATGATGAGGAGGATCCCGATGATCGCGAGGACCTTGAAGTGCTGAGTTCGTCTATTCCAGGTCCTCTGGGGCTTTATACTACTGGCAATGTCTGAATTTGTCTTCCTCAAATGATTTCCTGAGGTAATGGAGGCTTCCAGCAGAGCCCGTTCGTTTGTGTCAGTGAGGGAAGGCAGTGAATCCTGCATCGAATCTGTCGCATGACTTTTCCACTGGTATTGCGTGATTGAATCATCGACACAAAAATCTGCAGCGAGTCTTTGACTCGAAGGAATCTCGTGTCGTACTCAGAACAATGCAATCAATCGAGAAGTCTTCTTCGACTTACTGTGTCATGTAGATGTGGCTGCAGTGGAGCCTTCACAGGTCGACTGACAAACGTTGCGGTCATCGTTCGACGGATACCTGGTTTTGTCCCAGTGAATATTTATACTCCAGTGACCTTTTGTCTTGTTCATTGTAATTGTAAGCAAAGACTCTGAGTACAAAGAGATGTGGACATGAAAGAAGAGTAGGATGTATCATGGCAACCTGGATGATGCCGAGGGTCCGGGATTCACATGATCTGGCTTGTCAGTTCCTGAATTTCTGAATTTGTTTTGCGACTCGACGTAGCCGTGTTTGTACGATAGTGGCAATCGACCTCCTCTTCTTCTTCTCTTGCTTTTCATTCGCAGTGCTCCCTTGAACCTTCATGGAGTCAGACCGAAAGGTGTTGCACAAGGTGCTTCGTCAAATTTCAGATTGGGCACTCTCGTCATTCTTCACGGAAATCCGTGTCATTGGAGGGGAGAATGTGCCCAAGGATGGTCCCATTATAGTGTACGTGTCTGATTCGCGAGAAACAATATCGCACACTATGCTATTTCTTGCCCTTAACTGCTCCCGGCGAATTCCAGGACTGCAACCCACCACAACATGATGCTCGACCCAGCTATCCTCTGTACGTGGACACTATATACAACTTGTTTATTCAGACTGATAGATATACAGCTGTGACGTTTCCTCATCGTCGCATTTTAAATTATTGGAGTAAAGGTGCTACATTGGTCCAGTTCCATTTCGGCACTTGTTCAACAGTTTTTGAACAGCCAGTCTATTTGCGAATCCTATTGTCCGATATATTCTACTATCCTCGGGTAACATTCCTGTCGAGCGCAAGTCGAAGGACCGTCAAGTTTTATTTAAGGGGACTTTAGAGGCACTATCCAAGGGTCATGCAGTTGCGTTGTTTCCGGAAGGGACGAGCTATACTGAACCGAGGATTATGCAAGTCAAAGATGGAGCAGCATGGGCTGCTCTCGAATACTCTAAATGGCGACAAGAGAATCCAGACTTGGCACCTCAGGATGTGACTATCGTTCCCGCCGCGATCGTTTATACTAACAAATCTAAATACCGAAGCTCCGTAAGTGTCGGTATTTTCGCTGAGCGCCCTACTGACTCTCGCCCTCAGGTCGTAGTTGAGTGAGATCAGATTTTCTGATCTCACTCATTTCTTTTATCTAATTTTCCTCTGTTACTATCAGGTACGGCCAACCAATCACGTTGGAGGCGTATAAGGAGCAATTTCTTTCTAGCGGGGAAGGCGCTTCTCGAGCTGCCGTGAAAAGGCTGACCCGTATGATTGAAAGCGAACTTTTGGAAGCAACCGTCAATGCCCCAGACTGGTGCAGATCAAATCTTCCTCTCACAAAGATTTTGACTCGAACCTTGTTAGGAACACTCTTTTTGCTGCCCGTATGGCACGCGACATTTTGTGGGAAGGGAACAAGTCTATCGATCTCGATGATTTCGTGGCCATATCCCAAACGTATGTATCATTCGTCTATTATTCCCTTAGTAGACACTGACCGAGGTTTCCCAGCCTAGTGGATTTGTTTTCTGTAGATACCTCCATCCCTCATCTTCAAACTGCGAAACGCAGTTTACTTGAGTATTATTCCCTGCTGCAATCTACTCACCTTACCAACTCCGTGTTGAAGTCTTTGCCTCTACCTCGTTCCCTCAATCCCACCATACCTGTCCCGATTCCTAGTCGCCTCTTCACCCTCCTTATCCTCATTCGTGATACTTTGTCTGCTTTGATTCGCCTGCCTTTCTTCCTCTTCCCGCTCATTATGTACTTACCTGTATATTCCATGGGCCGTCTGGGAGCAAGATTAGTCAAGGATGAGGAGGAGACACAGGCTCAAAACAAGGTCGTCTTCGGGTTTCTATCACTCTTGCTCATATATCCAGCTGCCTTCTTTTTCCTTTGGGCTTTGTTATGGTACACACCAACTGGTGCACTATTGGCAGCGACTACAGTCTATTTGCTTGCCAATTATCATGACCGAATGATCGATGGTGAGTTATTTGTTTTTCCAAGTACGTTTGACATTACTCACATCCACTGTTTCCAGATTATTACCTACGGTAACTATCTTTTCGTTGCTCCCTTGCTTATCTATACACTCAAGGTCAATAGGGGCAAGCGCATAATTTCTGCATGGCGTGTCCTAGTCGGCGTATGGGTTCCTAAACGCTGGGATCTTTCGATAGCGGCTCTTTCCCAATATACTACTCCAGCCCCACCGAAAGAAAACCCATGGATAGAAAAGTCGAGAACATCAGAACATTCCTCTCGGAACTCTAGTCCCTCCCCACCACAGTTTGAATCCTCCTCTCCTGCGTCTTCCTCGACTTCGGAAGTTGTAAACAAAGAGGGAAAGCCTCCTGCAAAGAACCGTGTCATGCGCCGTCCCCCCTCAAGACGCCTCGTGCGTCATGTCCTAAAAGCGCGTGTCGAGGCAGTCAAAGCGCTTGCAGTATTCTTGGATCATCTCCTTCGGGCTCCACGTCTGACGCGTATCAAGGCAAGCGTGCATTTGGCGCGAAGATATGGCCACCTGGAGAAAGTTGAGTCTACCCACGACGATGCTGTGGAAGTGGTAGGATGGAGAGATGTACACGAAATTGCCCAGTTTTTGACGCGGCGAGGGGCGAATATCCCGTTGATGCAGTTGAGCACTGTCGATGATGAATGGGCTGCACTGAGCAGTGAAGGAGAAGGCTATACGACTGGGGATACGGAGAAAATCTATACAACTTCATCTAAGGATTCGTAGATATCTTTTGTTTAATGTCTTGGAGTTTGATTTTGTCGGTCTTTGGTTAGGTTTCTCTTACTTTACTTTCCTTACAAATTCATTTTATAATGACGAGTCTTCAGTCATACTCTTAGTTATGAAGGAAATCACCTTTTCAAACCTTTCCAGAAGTCTATCGACTTGAAGAATATTGCTTAAGAGAAGGAAGGAGCAACGCGGAGAATCCCAGTGAAGGAGCTTGCCACCACTACATCCGAAATACACTGTGTTGTGCACTTACGGGAGTAAAAATAAAGCTGCATTTTTCCCTCCTAGCCGCCATGCCTTGGTCTGACTCAGCTGAGCCCGAAATGTTTGTTTCCCCGTACGACGAAATGAATGTTGCTACACACCAAGAGTAGTTTCAATACTTTGTTACGAACTGTAATTTGGTATATGATGATAGTCGACAACTTGGCAACTATAGCAAGAGGCAACGGAATTTGCAAACCTTCGTCGATTGTGACATTTAATGCCGCTAACTTAGACTCTGGGAATCAGATGTGACCAGTGATCGAACTTGTTCACACTCTTACTCCAACAGGGCCAGAGACTCGTCATGTCTCGTTCAGGTTACACGCCCATTGCGCAATCCATTGACGAAGCCGACGAGGAGGCAGATGTTGGAGATTTACAACCCGGCCCCTCCAATGGAGGTACACGTGGCCGAAGACGTGCAGGACGTCCGGGGAACATTGATCTCAAGAAACTGGACAATGCCTTCAAAAGGTGGCTTACAGAAAATTCTGTGCACTGTGGGATTAAATGTGACCGGTCATTCATAGATGGACAGAATCTATCGCGCAGAAAGTGAAGCGAAAGAAGAAAACGGAACCGGCCCACGACAGAAGGACTATATGGCATAGTGTTTTTGAGCCTCAAGTGGTGATAGCTAATGTGCCTACGGGACATGTACGTTACAGCTATCATCTATATTACTTACTCTCAACCTTCGCTAATAGCCCAAGACCCTGGATCATAATTTACCTATGACGCAAGCGACTTATGATGCGTGCGTTTCCGGTCGACTATTCATTATATCTCTGCTAATACGTGCAATGCAGCATGGTACAATCAGTCAAGGCCGCGATTTCGGAAGGTATCCACCCGAAAATGATTACAAAGGGCTCTTCTGGATCCTACTTCGTTCGTGCTAAAGTTGATGGTCGAGTGCAGATCGTAGCGTACGCTTCCGAACTCTGCCATTTATTCTCACTTATATCATCCAAACACAGTGTTTTTAAACCGAAAGATGAAGAACCATATGGACGCCTCAACCCGAAGGTAATTGATGGAACATACTCTATCATTCTACAACTGAGGAGGATCCCGTAGACGATGAAATGGATACATAGACAGTTTAGATGGATTATTCCCTTTGGACGCGCTTGCCTTATACCAAATCTTAGGTCACTATCCTCTTTTTTAATCTCTATTGATATCAATTTCTCAACTTGTTACCAGTTACATTTCCGAGGCAGCTGCTTCATTGCTGGACCACCGGCTCTCCTTACATATTGTCCCACCTACACAATTGGTTTCTTTGTCAAGTCCGGTGAGGAAGTCCATTGATCATAAGCCTGCCTATCAAGTTTGAACTTGGTCAAGGCATTCTTCTACGACTGGATAGATAGAAATGCTGCCAAGAAAGGCAAGCCTCTTCCTGAGAAGATTGGAAGTATGCAATACTTCTTGCATGGTTACCAAGGTATGTCTGTTTCTTATCCTTGCTAATGACTTGATACTCCCTTCTTGTACAGACGCCTCTGACTTCCTACGAAAGTACCCATGGCCAGGTCGCGCCATCGCGGATACCTTTGATGATTCCAGTCATCGACACGGCGCTCTCTCAAAACGCATCATGAACACGCTCAAAATTGTTTGCGGAAGGACGGGTGACATCGAGGATGTGTACGACGATCCTGATTACGACGATGAACGAGTGATGTACGATGCCAGCGAATCGCATGATTCTGAACGACCCTTTTACTGGAGCCAAACACTTCAGAAGAGCTTTCGAGAAGAACTAGAAAAGTACGATTGTCTTCGTCGCACGATCCGATGATTAATTCTCCAAATTTTAGGCTCGTCATCTTGGGTAAGAATCTGACGAATTCACAATGAAAATCATGCTCGAACTGTTACAGATTATCTGATGTTGAACACTGACCGTGGTGCTGATAACTTTATGATCAAATATTGCGGAAGTGATCACGAGAAGACCCTTGTTGACGTTGCGCCCTCTCGATCTATCCGAAAAGAAATGCCTGTCATGAGCGAACTCAGGAGAGAGGTCTCCTCCAGCGCTCCTAGCATGACTACCTCTTCGCCATATTTTGCTTCACCAGTCCCATCAGATCATTCCCTTCCTCCTACTGACTATACCCGGACACCTCATATACATATTGCAGCCATCGATAATTCCCTGTCATTTCCTCACGAACACCCACAGGGCTGGCGTTCATATACGTACGGTTGGTTGTTTCTCCCTGTGAGCATCATTGGCCGGCCGTTCAGTGAGAAGACGCGTAATCATTTTCTTCCGCTTTTGACATCCAAAGCATGGTGGGAAGAAACTGTTTTTCAGTTAGAGAAGCTGTTCGCTGTTGATCCAGATTTTCATCCGAAGATGTTCAGGGTGACTCTTTCGTTTTGTTTCTAAGCTCTTTTGATGCATACTTATAAAAATTGACAGAGACAACTGGCTGTCATCAAAGGTCAGCATGGTTTTGTGAATCGTCTACCGAATTTCACAGGAATATACTAGGCCAGGCATGGAATATTGTTCAATCGTTGAAACACTCTGTGTGTAGTCTACCCTTCTGTCTTTTTTTAACCTAGGCCTTATGCTTCACAGGACGAGGGTAAGTAACACATTTTTCATAGAAAACCCATTATTTTACCTATAGATCAAGGGCCATTGGAGTTGACACGGAGAAAGAAAGCCTTAGTCTGGGATGATGAGCTTGAGATCACAGAAGACAACCTTGAACATCAGTTACCCAATGGTCTTTCCGTCTCGTCGCCCAAGCCGTCTGTGACCAGTGTCCCATTGCCTCGGAGAATCAGGAGTCATAGTACCAGTGGCGACTTCCCTCCCCCAATCCGGCGCACTTCGACAGATGCGTCTGGGCTCCCTAGGCCTGTTTCATTCTCCACCAAATTCCAACGAGTGCATCCTGGAACCACGGGTGTAACTGTATTAGAACATCTGGAACGTTTGGACGCCGTAGAGGCCAGCTTGCAAAGACTGGGTGCTGA
Organism: Termitomyces sp. T108; assembly: GCA_017657275.1. Taxonomy (NCBI): domain Eukaryota; kingdom Fungi; phylum Basidiomycota; class Agaricomycetes; order Agaricales; family Lyophyllaceae; genus Termitomyces; species Termitomyces sp. T108. The sequence continues at coordinate 111,280 of JAGGAU010008269.1, forward strand.
GGAGACTGTTGATGAAGAGGTTGATGTGGGTGTTAGCGATGCCAATAAACCTGCGACTACTGTGGCAACACCATCTTCGAATGTTCCGACATCACCTTTTTCTCCACCTGGAAGCCCTCTTCCGACGGTTCCTGAGGTATCCTCCTCCGCAAGCTCGATTGCAGAAGAAGATTTGGCTGCCATGTCCAAGTCAGCATCACATATTGAGATGTCTACTTCACAATCCGGTCGCCTTGCAAATGTGAGAGGTTTCGAGTGGATTCAAACTTTCCCTGAACAACGACAGAAACGGATTGTCATCGCAGAGGTTCGTAGTACCTTCTTGGGTGCTGTTCGATTGATTGATGGTTTTTTTTTCTTACAGCGCATGGAAATTGTCAACAAGAAACCCCTATGTGCGTGGTGGTAAAGTTTTGATAGAAATTTATCCGCTATGGACTGGAGTAGTATTATACAAGAACATGATGTTTTATCCGGTCATAATGAGTTAGTTATTCTTCACCTTCTGTCAGTAACCATTGCGCGAAGTCATCCAAACGTTTTTTCTCCCCTTCTTCTCCTTCACCCCCAACATCATCCCCTGCTCCACTTCGTTTGAATCTCTGTCTACCAGAAAACAGAGAAGCTTCAATTCGACGCCCAGCAAAGAATCGACCATTCATTTTCTGGAAAAGACTCATAAGCGACGAAGTCAATGGCACACTTCCAATACGTACCAATAAGCAAGCTTTTGCGCTGATAGGATCTCGGAATTTGACGGTCATTATACCATCCTCTTCCTTCTGTACACAATGTTAAACCAGCGACCGGGGAAGACGAGTACATTGACCACTCACATCATATAGGACAACGTTTGTCACTTCACCTAAAATGGAACACTCTTCTCGTACATCTTCCTTTAGATCAAGAAGCAAGGTGGCATCCTCTGCGAGCTCCTCCAACGTAAACATGTGTTTGAGAACGACAACTCTGCTGTTCTGGTTCGCCATAGTAGTAGCGCTTTCGTCAGGCGAGATTGACGGCCCAAAGCCATCTTCGTCATTCCACTCCTCAATTTTCCTGTGATTAGATCAGTCAAAAGGGACATTGACTATGAAATATCGTGACACGCACTTCTGCATCTTTCCAATCCGCCGCGTGGCTTTCTTTTTATCGAGAATTTTACGTGGCTTCACCCCCTCCGACCCAGTTGTTGTTTCCTTGTGGGTAAAATCAGCTTTGGAGAGCGACATGACCGAAGACGGGTCGCCAATTCGTAATTCCGCTTCATCAAGGATGTTGAGCGCCAATAACACGGAATCTTCCTTGAAGAATACCACGAGGGCTTCTCCGCTAAAAGTTCCGTCGTCTTTGGCGTACATCTTTATCTTGGGCTCGCCGTCTTCATCTTCCTCAATTACGCCGCACTTGGAGAACCGCTCAACGATCTCATCCGTCTCTGTGTCCAAGGGGAGACCAGTCACATATACAGCTGTGTTCTTTGACTTGCGTTCGGTAGGTGGCCGTTCCTTTTTATCAACTTTCCCGCGTTTGATGGACGGTCCGGATTGAGTTGTATAGTCTTCGAGATCTTTTCGTTTTTTATTCTCTCGAGCTAGGACTGGAGCAGCCGGAGTCTGTAACATTACGGGTTTTGCTTGATTGGAAACAGGCCGGAGAAGATTGGACCGAGATTACCTCCTCGTCAACTCCTTCCACAGCGTATGCAGCTTGTTGTCGCTTGACGAGATCTTCGTCAACCTGTAGTTTGTGAGCGCGTCATGTTGAAAGATTGATATGTGTAACACACCAAGGGCACCCATGCTCCCTTGGCAGCGTCATACTCTAGCTCTGGACCATCGTCTTGCTCGAGTCTCCACGCGTTGGCTTCTTTCGAGAAATAAATTCTGGAAAAAAGTTTGAGTATGACAAGACATGATATGCAATCATAATGTGGATTTGGACCTTTCATCGTTGGCAAAGGCTGCAGCCTGAACTCCTGCAGATGCCCCGACGGGAGCAGAAGGTGGTGCAACAGACATTCTTGTGTTTATGCTCAGGGCCCGCACGTGGTTTCTTGCCCTGAATTGAGTAAAGGCGTTGTTTGGTTTTATTGCATCAAACGTGGCAAGTCGTTGTCTCTGCTCAACCAAGGATTAGCGTCGATTGGATTTCATGTTCTCCACCATTTGAAGTGATTCAAGAGGACTCTGCGGATACTCGCAATAGGTCAGACCCAAGTTATCTACGACTTTAGAGCTTGAAAACAAGCGCTTTTGAGGCATCCCAACAAAGTACCGAGAAGGCCTTAAACCTCGACGCGTGATTGATATCGACCAAGCCCTTGAGTCACGGAAACACATGCGCAGATCAATAACCACACAACTACAACGTCCAACTTGCAAGAATACGTTCTAAGATCATGCCGTTGTTCCTCGGTTGTGGTCTTCAATCAAAAGCAAATTGGCAACACCCCGTCCAATGCAGCAACTCCACCAATTGAACCCTTCTTCACATTCCGATAGTCCTTATTTGACATCTCCGTCAATAAAAAGAATGCACAAAGACAATTACGCGTTCACGTGCTGCATCACTGGGTGGCCTTTATATTTTATCCTTTGAAGAGACGAAAAGATTCTACATTCACCTTTTATCGCTCTACCAACATAATTGCCAAGAATCTTTGGCTCACCACACTTCGATCAGCACGATTGGGATTCCCTCAGGATCAACTTTCTCTCAGTAAAAAGTTTAAACGATTTCGCAGGCACTCTAAGTAACTTTCGAACCTTTAATGGATCATTCAAACGATCTGGTGGAAGATGGCCAAGGTTCAGAATCATTCGGACAATACTCTCAATCAACGCAACCAGTATCTCAACAACAATGGAACGAGGTTCCTGATCATATATGGGGCTACCTGGAGCCATACAATAGAGAAGTCGCCAGAATTAACTTCTCTTTCGATAAAAAGCGTTATCAGTTGGGCCGTCACGATACTAATGATTTCGTACTACCTGGGCAGACAGTCAGTGAGTACGATGTCCCTTATTTTTCCACTATGTCGTGGCTCATTATATATAGGTGGCAGGCACTGCATCATCACTTGGGATGGGTGTTATCAGAATGCGAGCGTCACAGTTCTGGATGAATCGCTAAATGGAACATTTGTAGGTTATCTTTTTATATCCTTCTTCCTTCTCTGATTCTCAACTTCTCAGATAAATGGCGTCAAGATCGATAAGGGTTATACGGCTGTGCTTCGACATGGGGACGAGCTTTCACTTCCTCCTCCCAAGATAAAAACCAGTCTTCACGAAGACTACCGTGTGTACATTGTCAATTATCCTCTTGCCTCGTTGATCTGTTTGAAGGGTTCGTTTATCGTCATGTTGCAAATCTGCCCAAAACCAGTTTTGCCAGCTTCGAGGCCAAATATGATATATTAACACACCTCGGACGGGGCTCGTATGGAGATGTCAAGAAAGCCGTTTGCAAACTCACTGGTGAATATGTAGCCGTGAAGATGTTGAAGGATGCGAGGACCTTTCGTCACCATAATTCACGTTCTAGAAGCCCTTACGTTCAAGAAATCAAGGTCTTACAGATGCTCAAGCACGAAAATATCTGTCAGCTGAAGGAAGCTTTTTTCGGTGAAAATGACTCTGATGAAATTTGTACACATCTAAATCTGGTTCCTCACCGAAGGTCTTACTAACATTTCTCAAGATTTGATCCTAGAACTTGTGGAAGGTGGAGACTTCCTTGCTTATCTCCTCCAACACTCTCCACTCGGTGCGTTTGGTGAATATTTTCCTTCTGAGACTCACCTACGTGCTTCAAGGTGAAGTTGACTCTAAGCATTTTACTTATCAAATATGTGATGCACTCGCAGTAGGGTTTCTGATTGTCTTGTGATGCACCATGGCTAATCATCCAAAGTACATACATTCGCAGAATGTCACGCATCGTGATCTCAAGCCTGAGGTACGCGCACGCACAGCATCTGGAACCACTTATTCACGCTTCTATCAGAACATTCTACTCACGAGACAGAAACCTCCCGTTGTCAAGGTGGCTGACTTTGGTCTTGCCAAGTTTGTTCATAGTCAGACTATGCTGAAGGTAAACTCTGTGTTTTGAGTGATGTCATTGAATCAGCTCTTTTACCCCAGACCTTGTGCGGTTCCCCTGCTTATCTAGCTCCTGAAATCGTCAGTCAGAAGAACTCGGAAGGTTATGATAACCTCGTGGATAGTTGGAGTGTCGGGGTCATGGTTTTTTCGATGTATGTTTCACTCACGATTTTCGAGGCGCTAGTTGAACTTGATATGTTGCCAGGCTTACACGAAGCAGTCCTTTCAGCCAGGATGATCCACAACAAGATATCCGCACTCGAGTGCTCAAGCGTACCATCGATTTGACACCTCTCTATGAAGAAAATCGGTCTTCTGAAGGTCCGTAGTTTGACTTCGAATTTTCCCAGAGTCTGATATAATCTAGCAATCGAGTTTATCTGTTCTTTGTTGGAAGGGGACCCTGGAGAACGCATGACGCTCACAAATTCTCTTAATCATGCTTGGTTTGATAACTATACCCCTGTTTATGAGCGCAAGATGGAATGTAACTCCGGAGACATCACATCCGCTGTCCAAGGAAATGCGAAATCTTCAAGGCACAATGTGGACGGTTACATCGGGTCCTTTGTCGCCTCAAACGATTCCGAACTACAAGTTAATGCTATAGATGATATAAATATTATCTCCAAGACATTCAATGAACGGGTACAGGTGGCGCCGACGCCCATCCTAGGGGACCAGCTATCCTTAGGTCCGGATGAATACCCACCTGGCTTGTTGAAGTCTGTCAATTAACAGATTGTTGCTGATGACATTGAAAACAAAGAGTTGCCGATGCGATTACTTCATGTTTTAATCCACGCAGATCTCCCCGCCTCCTCCGCGGGTGATTAGTTTATAGAAATCTCCCTTCCTCCTCTTGGTCTTTACTATGGAATCTGCTTTCATTCAGCTGTGCGCTATATACATCACTATATCTACTGCTTTCCAATCCTCACGACCTCACGACCTCATGTGCTATATCCTAGGAAATCATTTATTTAGTTAGGAATAGGAATAGGTGATTGTACGTCGTTCATGATAATATTATATATGATCCTTAGTCTCGTTCTAGGGGGACTGCTTATATGGGCTCAGATTGTCTTTCTAAAAATATTCAATACACGACGAGTATCAATAGCATTTGCTAAAAATGATCTCTCTGGGTAAAAGTGTGAAGGCTCTAGACTTATTGCCAGGAGTTGCCGTAAGAATAGGTTAAACTGGCAAAGTGATTGGTGCCGTTGAACTACCCAAATGAACACGATAACGATTATTCTTGCCCCTTTCCCGACAGACTATTTATACATTTGCATAGGGAAGTAGGAATGAGGGTCGTGCGGTGCATCAGGAGCACGCTCAGGAATCCAACGTTTGTGAGGCACTGGGAGGGATGGGGGCAATCGTGATTCGGAGTAAACTTTTTGTGCAGTCGTTATAGAGGCAATAGCTTCAGTCAAATCCACCGGTACTTTAGAAGCAGCGGGAACGTCAGACTTGACCTCGCCAGGGGCAGGGACACTGAAGGTGCGTTGAGAAATCCAATAGTCGATGAGAGGGAGAATGGCACATACGATTGAGGTGTAGAATGTTCAATCAACAAAGACGATAGCTCTCCCTGGGTAATAACAGAGAGTTGAGGGTATGCGCGTCGAACATCACGTTTCCAGTATGGATTCTGAGCGGGATCGGAAGCTACATAATTTTGAGCATTAGAAAGTTAAAAAAAAGAAGATACAAGGGCACCTTTCGTGGCAGGTGTATTGTACCTCTCTGGTCTCGATCCGGGTGGCGGTCGTCGATGGAGGCCGGCAATTGGAAGACCAGAAGATATTTCCGGGTTTACGACCACGGCATCACCTGAACTGGCTTGTGAGGCTTTAAAATTTGAAAGCGGGGCAGGAACTCACGAAATTTCTTCCAGAACCCTTGCGGGCTGAGATGATAGAGTGTTGATTCTGCCGCTTTCTTGCTCGCCATGATGGACGATGAGAAACAGCGAGGACTTGAGTTATATTTGTTTCATGTTTGTCGGCCAAATCCGGCCTAACGAGCATCATCCCAAATCACTGAATACTCGTCTTGAACAGAATGGAAAGAACCGGGAATATT